>APFE030912044.1:95507-144640 GCA_000404065.3 Pinus taeda | reverse complement strand
AAAAAAACAATTATTTAATTTAATTTAATATAGTGTAAAATAATTGGTGAAAAAGTATACTATTAAAATACTTTTTGTATAGAACTTGAGCTAGGGTTGAAGTTGACGCTAGAGTTTTGACTTTGGGTACCATGGCGGGACGCACAGGGGGGAGTGCAGCTCCCTCCTACAGTCAGGTAGTTGCAGAAGGAAGTAAGGACAGGGGAAAGCAACATCTTAAAAAACCTTTGGAGAAGGTACCAAAGGCTAGTAGCAAAGGAACATTGGGAAGAAATGGACTTCAGGAACTCGAAGGGGATTAACCAGAAACGAATAAGGAGAAGGAAAATGGAAGCAACAGTGGAAACCCTAACTCCACAAGGATGACTGGGGTCTGCAAACCCAAGTCGAGTATTATTCCCTGGGTCATGTTGAGCAATCTAGCACTTCAAGCATATAGGAATCATATGCAAATTTATGGGGTTATGGTCGACGGAGAGGGCATTAGACATCTGGATAAAAAGCCATTGGAAGCCAAAGGGGGGAATACACCTACATCTGGGTTCTAAGGGCTTCTTTGCAGTGGTGTTCACGAGTCTGGAGAACAAAGATATAGTTTACGAGGGAGGACCATATTTCTATGCTGCTGCAGGACTCTATATGCGGCCATGGGTGATGAGCTTTGTCTTGGAACGTGAAACATTCACATCGGTATCGGTATGGATTAAACTATACTCCCTTCCTCTGGATTATTGGCTACCAGAATATCTGAAAATAATAGGCAACCAGCTGGGGCATTTCCTAAAGATCTCAGAGGCGACTCTGAAAGGAAAATATACATCCTTCGCTCGAATATGTGTGGAAATCGACTTATATGGGGCCCTTTCGGAAGTGACCATTTTAGAAGTGTATGATGAAGAATGGGTATAGACTACGGACTATGAGCACATCCCATTTAGATGCCGCAAATGCCATGAACATGGGCATTTATTTAGAGATTACCCAGCAAACAATATGGAAGGAAATGCGAAACCTACTGAGGATAAAAATCGCGACGGTTTCACTAAGGTTGGGAGCAAGGATAAAGGTGGTAAACATCCACAAAATAAGATGAATGAGGACAAACATGCAAGACACTATCGTTTCAAGATCCTATAGGAAGAAGAGAGGAACAAGAAAATAGTCCAAGATATAGAGAACATAATCAATGAGAAGGAAAAGGAAGCGGACATGGAGGATAGCACAGTAAACAACCAACAACCAGATGATCTACCAAGCTGTATGGAGATAAGTAGGGACCATGAGATGACTCCACGTGAAGTGGGAATGGAGGACCATGAACTACAGGAGATTCTAGATAGGGAAAATCTAGATCTAGAAAAATTTCTGGAACAAGGGACAACCATAGGAGTAGACTCCCTGCCAAAAGAGCATTATGATAGTCTGCAACAACTCTTTCTATGGAGATCAAAATCGAAGGGAACTGGAGTCAAAAGAAATCATGAAGTCTAGGAGCACAGTGGGTCAAAATGATGGAGAATGTACAGGCACAATCTCCAAAGAACTTGGGAAGAAAAAAGGGAAGAAAAAGACATAATGAGCTGCTGAACGAATGTGGAAAACTACTGATTAACTCAGGTAAGATGAAAGATCTTACCAGTTATTCCTTTACTAACCTTTCTTAATGAAGCTCATAACATGGAATGTTAGAGGCATAGGAAATAGAAGGAAACAAAGGAATCTCAGTAATAGAATTAAAGAAGATAAACCAAATATGGTATTTATTCAGGAGACAAAATGTTCGATGGATAAGATTAGAGAAATTCATAATAAGTGGCTAATCAAGTATGAGTATCTAGAGGTTAAAGCAAGCAAATCGCCGGGGGGGTTCTCACGCTGTGGGATCCACAGAAATTTGGTATCCTAGATTCTGAAGCATCCAGAAACTATCTTTCTTTGGTATGTCAACCTATAGGTGATAAGGAAATATACATGATCACAAATGTTTATGGACCTCAAAAGCTAACAGACAAACTCAAGCTTCTCAGCTCCCTTGAGGATCTAAGAGCTAGACACCCAATATGTTGTGGATCATTGCAGGAGATTTCAATATGATAAGATCTCTCTCAAAGAAAAAAAGCAATATTAGACAGTTAGGAAGAGACTCCATGGCCTTCCAAAACTTCATAATGAACATGGGGCTGGTGGATACTGAAACAATAAATGGAACCTTCACTTGGAATAAAAAAAGGGGAGGGGCTTCCCAAGTTGCCTCCAAACTTGATAGATTTATTATTTCAGAGGACCTCCTTCTCATAGGCCCTTCCATGACAGCACCTATTCTGCCCTTTGGAGGATCGAACCACTGGCCTGTATAGCTGGAAGCCACCTTTATGGGCACACCAAGAAACATACCTTTCAGGTTTGAAAATGCCTGGCTCTCTCACCCTAAATTCACTAATAATATTGACAAATGGTGGAAAGAGGATTTGAACATTCAAGGTACCAGAATTTTCATGGTCCATCAGAAACTCAAACACATAAAATCCAAACTCAAAAATTGGAACAAAAAAGAATTTGGTGATATCTTCAAAGCTAAAAGAGAAGCTAGGCAGAATCTCTAGGAGATCAATCAGATCAACATCATAGATGGCTTTACCGAGGAGCGGCCGAAGCTAACTGACTCTTTGCAGAAAGAATGGGAAGAGAAATGCTTGCAAGACGAAATTTTCTAGAGACAAAAATCAAGGATACAATGGATTAGAGAGGGAGAAAGGAAGACAAAATTCTTTCACAAATCCACCATGGCTCATAGGGCACATAAAAGAATCACAAAGCTCAAAGATACTCAAGGAATAGAGCTTGTCTCTCACAACGACATGGAGTCGGTCCTTGTACAACACTTCCTCAGTATAGCAAAGGAACCTCTGGAGGATAGATCCAGGTTCATTGACCAATTCACTTAGTACATCCCTTAGCTGGTCACCAGAGAGGACAACCACAACCTTAACAGGCTAGTGTCGGAAGAGGACGTTAGTGGAGTGATTGATGAAATGCAAAATAGAAAAGCCCCAGGCCCGGATAAGTTCAATGTAGACTTCTTCAAAGCTTGCTGGCAAACAGTCAAACATGACATCCTTGAGGTTGTGGAAGACTCAAGAAAATCCAAAATGGTGCTAAAGGCTCTTAATGCTTCCTTCATAGCTCTGATCCCAAAACAGGAAAATGCCATGACTCCAGATGGTTTCAGACCCATAGCCTTATGTAATGTGGTGTACAAAATTATTTCCAAAGTGATAGACAATAGACTCAAGCCCCTTTTACCATCTCTCATCTCAGAGGAGCAAACGGGCTATGTGGAAGGAAGACAAATCCTCAACAACATCATCCAAGCTCATGAGGTGGTACACTATCTCAAAAGCAACAAACAAGCTGGTATGATTATTCAGTTGGACCTACCAAAAGCCTATGACAAGCTAAGTTGGTATTATATAAGAGTAGTTCTAAAGGCCTATGGATTCGACCAAAATTGGATAAGATGGGTTATGGCACTCGTCAACACGACCAGTTTCTCCATACTGCTTAATGGAGCTCCATCAAGAACCTTCACACCCTCCAAAGGTCTTCGACAGAGAGATCCACTGTCACCTTTCCTCTCCATTCTCATGATGGAAGGGTTAGGTAGAGCAATCAAAATGGCAAATACTGAAGGACAAATCCAGGATATCAAACTCACCTTGGATGGAGCGACAAACACTCATCAACAATTTGTGGATGATACTATGCTGTAGGGCATACCCATAGTCAAGGAAGCCAAAGATATCAAACACATCTTAAATGACTTTGCTATGGCAGAAGGCACTGAGGTAAGCCTCAATAAATCAAATTCTTTTTTCTTCAATACTAACATTGATATTTAGAGGAATATCACTAGAATTCTTGGGTTTCAAAGGGAACAACTACCTTCCAAGTATCTAGGCATACCCCTTATTGATAAACAGCTAAGCAAGAAAGTGTGGGAGCCAATAATAAACAAATTTCAAGAAAAGGTCAGAAAATGGACATGCAGGTCACTCAATTTGGCAGGGCGGCTTATGCTCACACGGGCGGTCTTGCAGACAATTCCCATTTTCATGTTCTCAACCCTTCCTACTCCTAAAGGTATCAAGCAGGAGATTAGGAGCATTCAAAGGGATTTTCTGTGGGGTAGAGGAGAAGAGAAAAATAAGTGGGCTTTAGTTGCTTGGGATAAGATATGCAAGCCTAAAAGCCATGGTGGCTTGGGGCTGCATGACCCTAAAACCCTCAGTAAAGTTGCGGGAGCCAAACTTTGGTGGAGATGGATTAAGGAATCGATAGCTCCCTGGGCTAAGCTTTGGAAATAAAAATATGCTAAATATTAGCAGGAGAAGGATCACATTATCTAGGAAAATCAGGGGCTCCCATATTTGGAACCTTGCCTGGGAAAATAAAAGCATTGTCCAACAACATAGCTTCTGGGAAATTTAAGCAGGGAACCTAGCACGATTTTGGGAGGATAACTGGCAACAGGAACCCAACCTTTACAAGGATGACTTAACAGCTCTCAAGAATGACACAAATAACAAAGGTCTTCTTATGGTCAAAGACTTCTGGGACCAGGATAGGAATAATCGAAAATGGAGGAATTGGAAGGATCTATGCTATAGTGAGGAGAACCCTCTGAAGGCCCAAGCAAGAGCTCTCACCGAGGCTCTAGAGCATAGAAGGATTCTAGTATCCTCCTTACCTGACTAATTAAGATGGGGAAAGAACACTGAAGGTAACTTTAACCTCAAAGAAGTTAAGAAAGAAGTTATAGGATTTAACTATTTGAATCTTGATTAAGTCTGGAAGAAACTATGGCAAAGCCCACACTGAATGAAAATAAAGCTATTCATCTAGCTAGTGCATCAAAGGAAAATCTTAACTTGGGAGAATCTCCTAAAAAAAGGCTTTGTTGGCCCTTCCAAATGTTACCTTTGTGGCTCACAAGAGGAGACGATGAATCACCTTCTCATCCTCTGTCCTTTCACATCCAGCGTGTGGGACAAGGTAGCCTCTATCTTTAAGCAATCAAATAGGGATAGCCTCAACATATCCAATACCTTGAAGAATTGGAGGAAAAACTTCTCAGGGAATGAAATTATTAACAAAGCCTAGATTCTGGTTCCAGGATTTGTTATTTGGAATGTTTGGAAAGAGCGCAATAGTCAAATCTTCAAAAACAAAACAAGCAAGCCACAACACATAATTGACCAAATTTTAAGGTAGCTCAAAGACACTATAAGAAGCCTGTTGGGGACACTTCCTAAGGATCCTCGCTTACCCCGAGAGATGAGTATTATACTTCATTTGGGTCTCCAGTCCATAAGCCGACTAGGCATAATCAAGGGAGTAAGCCAAATAAATGCAGATAGTGATATTTGGCAACCCCCTCCTTATGGTTTCCTAAAGGTTAATATAGATGGAGCTTCTAAGGGTAATCCAGGGTTAGTTGGCTTTGGGGGTGCTATAAGAGATGAACAGGTTCAAATAAAGGAGATCTTCCATGGCCACTTGGGTAAGGCCACTAATAACATGGAAGAGCTCATGGCACTGGAGCAATGGCTGGAAATCCTGTTGGACTCAAATTTTCATAATGTTATCATTGAAGCAGACTTGGAATTGATTATTAGAGCTGCCAAGCAAATTTATAATGGCACTTCTCCAGATAAAGTTTTGAAGCATTGGAGGCTTTTAAAAGTATTTTACCATATCCACTCCCACCTGCAAACCTTAAAAATTGTCAACTTTGTCCATTTGAAAAGGATAGCTAACAAGTTAGCAGACCATTTGGCGAATGAAGGAGTCATCAATATGGATAGTAATTCTCAGTATGCTTGGGATTTGTTACCACCAGGAAAACTATTGGAGGATTTTCTCTATCAGGCGGACAAGGATATGGAGCTATGGTTTCACAGGGAGGATCGAAGTAGTTCATGAAATAGGCGAGAGGACAGGGAACCCTAAACTGTCTGCCCTTTTTAGGTATTGGCCACATTCCAAAGCTCAAAATTCCAGCAGATGTGTGGCAAGAGGATCGTCTCTGGTTGGGTCGTCCATTGACCAAAACTTCATGGGGAAAGTTTGATGGTGTTTGGGGTTTGTCAAAGTATTTGGCAGGAAGGCACAAGAATCGGGGAGGAAGGGGAAGGAAAAAAAAAGAGGAAAAAAAAAGAAGATAAAAAAGAAAAAGGTGCGCTCCCTATCTTGCGTGGCGATTGATTCCAAAACCACATGTGGTTTATCGGGCGGGGTCTAAGTGGTATCTAGTTTTTCTGAGGAAGGCTTCGATTCCACTCTTCGGGAGACATGTAGCAGCGAGAGGTGAGAGAATACTGCCCTCATCGGGTGGTTTTCCCTCACGCTACTTGTCCATCCGATATCTGTGTAGACCGTTGGATCCTTGTTGTGTGATCAACTGTGTTAGTTATTCATGCAAGTTAGTTTGGCATTTCAGACCTGACAGAGTTTAGAGAGCTGACCTATAGCTCTCGTCGAGTCCGTAAGACAGGTCTTTTTGTGGGTTTGTAGTGGGCCCGTTTTCAGAGCATGTACGTTGGTCCTAGCAGGTCGGATTGCACAGTCAGCAACTATTATTTCCAGCTGGTCTTTCGTGGCAGCCTTGTGGACCCTCAGCGGGTCACTTGTGGCTCTTGTGGGCCCTGGATCAGTGGACCCATCTTCCAAGGCGTTCAGGGTTTCTTTTGACACTCGTCAGTATGAACAGAGGGTATACTACTTGCTTTTATATAGTGTGTCTAGAGGTTTCTCCCCGGTCTTCTTATTTGGGTTTCTCATGGTTTTGAGTGCGTGGTTAGGAACTTTGCTTGCCTAGCTACCTGTTGAACTCTCACGGAGTTGGTGTGACTTCTTGTAATTTATGTATTATTGGCCTGTTTAATAGAAGGTCCTACTCTTACTTGATCAAAAAAAAAATACTTTTGTATAATCCATAATGGAAATTTTATGTTTGATCGTGTCTTATAGCTCGGTCTTCTAGGCTTGAGCATTCTGTCAGGTATTGTTGTCGCGAGTTTCACATTGGTGAACTTTGCTCTCAACAATCTCTTTCTGATTTTTGGTTGCTCCAGTTGTTCATTGAGTATTTGGTATCGTCGATCCTAGGTTTGGAAACGAGCCATGTATGAGCCAACCTTGAAATCCAACTTCATGAAGGAGATCACAACGTTTAATACCCTAGTGCTAATAGACCAAAATTTCATAAATATGACCCTTCTAGCTTTATGAAAAAGCTATATGACATACCAAAAGTGGAGATCAATTCCCCTCAAGCCCAAAACTGAGAACTCCAACTTATAGACCAAGGTTTGATTAGCCAATCATGGAGCTATGGCCCTCACCCCACAACATTTAGACTTGGATTGAGAAGAATTAGAATCCCCTTATCTCAGGTGAAGTTGTTTCCTCTTTCTGTGGTAAGGGTTTTTTTACTTTTTATTTTGAGAAAAAAAGTGGATCAGGATTTGATATTCAGAAGTGGAACATATTTTATGTGATCTCAAGGTTTATACCTTGATCACTGGAACCCTAATTTTAACTTGGACTATGATATCCTCACTGCGGTCCTAGTCTAGTTTAAACTCCCTTACTTGCCTCTCCATTGCTGGAACGACGCTACCATCAAATTGATTGGAAATACATTAGGTAAGTATGTTGGCTATGTAGAACCCAAAGACAATATTTTTTCTAGACAAATATGTGTGGAGGTGGATCTAGGTAAATGATTGCCAATGAAAATAAATCTTTGTATGGTTAACTAGACTCATCTACAGGAAACTAGACTATGGTCAACTACCTTTTAAATGCAAAGTATACCATGAATATGGGCACTTTGCTAGCCTAATGCCCTAAAGCACAAGTATCTCAGGGATAAAAAGGAGAACAAAATGATCAACAACAACAATCCAAAAGGCAAAAAGGATCAAATAGACAACAAGCTCAACCTGCATTGGCTCCTAATAATCACCTCTCAAAGATGGTCAGAGCCCATGGTCATCAAGCCCCTCTCCAGGAAGATCCAAACTTGCGGGAAGCTTAGGCGGTGAGGGAAACCACTATGCAATCCTCTCTAGAGCCCGAGAAGATAGTAAACCCTCCCAAAAAAATACTCAAGAAGGAGCATACATCTTCTCAGAATCCTTATCAGAACCCTCTTGAAATCCCCCCTTTCGATGAAATCTTAAATAGTAGCATTAAAGAACAATTTGAGGAGGATGAAGAAGATTTCCTTTTGTCAAAGGAGACTACTGGACCAACAATCAAAGCTAGTTCAGTGGATGAAAAGTCAGAAAAGGAAGAAAATAG
The DNA here is from genome assembly GCA_000404065.3 of Pinus taeda. Lineage (NCBI taxonomy): Eukaryota > Viridiplantae > Streptophyta > Pinopsida > Pinales > Pinaceae > Pinus > Pinus taeda. Next base: position 136,273 of record APFE030912044.1, on the reverse strand, counting down.
GAGAATCTGCAAATCGGGTCTCAAGTCTAACAGAGAAGTTCAAATGGGAAAAAATGAAAAGGATAAAGAACTTGGCTTCCCGTGCACCATCCCTCGTGAGTTGGTAGATCATGGGAGTAAAGGGGGGTGGTAGAAAAGAGCATCGACAAGCCCTGCCAAGAGGGAAACCATCTCCAAAAGTAAATATTGAATATAATCTCCTAGGATTGTAGGTTCCTTGGATCTTAGAAATTAATAGAATAAGAAAAGTCACTGATCCTTAAAGAAAACCCCTTTGTGGATCTATTCTAGGAGACAAATATAAATGAGATCAAGCTCTCATCTCAACAGAATAAATTTTGGAATAGGAGTAGTATGATTGCATTAGGCTCTTAGGGTGCCTTTGGGGGTCTTTGTACTCTTTGGGACTTGAATAAACTCAAACTTCTGAATACCATGGAAACCACCCATTGGATTGTGACCACCTTTAAAATTATGGATATTCACTAGGTATGCTCTATAATCATTTTATATATGTCAGTCCACTTTAGAGAAAAAAAAGAATTTTGGAAATCTCTTATTGATCTAAAAGATACAGAGTTTTGCTAGAATTACATTATTGGGGGGAATTTTAACAATACCATGAATAAAAATAAAAATAAAGGGGGGTTTATGGTTAGGTACCCCTTTCAGAAAAATATGGAAGACCTTATTCAATCTCTTAATCTTCTCGATGTCAAGCGTCTTCATTTCAAGTATACTTGGAATAATAAGTGTGTTGGACCTAGCCACATAGATGCCCAAATGGAGTGCTACCTAGCCTTTGATAATATCCTAAATTTGAACCTCTCCCTTCATTCCTTTATTCTCCCATGGATTATGGCCCCACCCCCTTCCATTTCTTCCCACTTTGAAGTCTCTCCCCTAGTTTTAAAGACTTCATAGAGTCACCTTGTCATTAACGAGTGGAAGGAAGCCCAATTATAATATGGGAAATGAATATTAAGTAGATCAATCAATGTATCAAGCAATGGCTGAAGAATGGGAATAATGATTTCCAATCTTTAATCATGGAGTTGGAGAAGCAAGTGACCTCTATTCAAGAAGACCTAGAACCAGAGGCGGTTACAAGGGGTATTTTACAGAAAAAAATAGAAAAAATTAACACTTGTCACTTGCTATTAAAGAAACAGGAGGAATATTGGCATCTCAAATGCCATAGTGTTTGGCACTAAGCAAGGACCGAAACACCAAGTTTTTTCATAAACAAGAAAAAATCCAAGAAAGTAAGAACCATATTTCATAATTTCAAACTCAAGGTCAAAGGATTATGGACTTCCAAGTAATCAAGGAAGCTACCACTCCTTATTATAGTAATTTTTACCAAGAAAATGGCCCTAGATATCCTTTTGATGAAGACTACATGCCGGAGTATGTTTCTAAATTAATCTATGAAGATGTGAATTCCCAAGTTACAACTATGCCCTCGGTTGATGAAATCAAAAGCATGGTGTTTTCCTTCTACCCAGATAAGGCCTAGGGTCCTAATGGATTTATTGCCAATTTTTACCAAAATTATTGGGAGGTGATCAAAAAATACTTATGCAAAATGATTAGATATTCTGTAAAGTGACTCTGCATCGATGGAGGCACTAACTCCTCCTTCATGTCCCTCATACCCAAGGTGTCAAAACCTTATTATTTTTCCCAATTTAATACTATATCCCTATGTAATGTTTCTTACAAAATCTTTTTGAATATTTTGGCTACCCACTTCAAGAGAATCCTCCCTCAAATCATTTCAGTGAATTAAGGGGGTTTTGTCCCGGGCCAATACATTTTTGACAATATAATCTTGATCGAGGAATCAATGGATTCTAGCTAGAGGAGAGTGGACCAAGATATGATCGTAAAACTAGAAATTAAAAATACATTTAAGTGATTAAATCATAGTTTTCTCTTTAAGGTGATGAGAAATATGGGATTTCATGCAAAGTTCATTTAGTGGGTATCACTGTGTATAGATTCTCTCTGGATCACCTCTAGTTAACGAGTAAGTGACCAATTTTTTCAAGGTATCTCAAGGGTTGAGGCAAGGTTGTCCCCTCTCTCCATTCTTATATATTATCGTGGCAGATACATTAAGCATACACCTTGAATTCGAAAGAGTGGCTACTAACCTTACAGGAATCAAATTCAATTTTAGAATAAGGATAATTAATCATGGTTAATTCACGGATGATACTATTCTTTTGGGGGTAGCCCCTCTGTTGATTGCAAAAATATTTAAAATGGTATTGCATAAGTTCCTCTCTACTTCTGGGGGGTTAATGAATGTTTTCAAAAGTCATATCTTCACATGGAATACATATGCTCATATGTCGAGGAAAATTGGAGACATTTTGGGATATAAAGTTGTTTGGGATTGGTAGGAGTTGAAATATTTGGGAATTCCAATATACCTCGGGAGAACATCCCCAAAATCCTGTAAAAACATTTTGGATAAGCTTAAAACTAATCTGGAAAGATGGGAAGCTCATTGTCTCAACATTGTTGGGAGAATAATCTTAATAAAATTGGTTCCTTCAGCCATCCCCTATATCACTTCTTTGCCCTTCTGGCACCGAAGTATGTTCTACATAAAATGGGAGCCTATCTGAGAACATTTATGTGGAAAGCGAGAAAACCAGTGACCAAAAAAGTTCATGTAGTGAATTTTCTCACTATCCAAGCTCCAAAACAACATTGTGGATTAGGTGTTCAGGATCCCTCTTTGTTTAATATTATAATGGGAGAAAATATGTATTGAAAATTCAAAACTCAACCTGATTTGTGGTGGGTACAAGTTGTGCAAGAAAATGATAGTCATTATATGCATCGGGTGGTGAGCCAAGAACCTCCAATTTGGAAATTCGTTGCCTCGACCTCCTCATTATTCAATGATAATCTCTATTGGATTCTAGGTAGTGGGAATAAGATAAATCTCTTGGAATATTCTATTTTAGAACACCTTCCATTGTGCCATGAGGATAACATTTGACCCTTGATGGAGCACCTGAGCTAGGAAGGTATAACCACCCTTGCTCATTTTTTAGACTGGGATGCTACAAGTTTTTAGAAAGGATGGAAGTTGGATGATGTCCCTGACCTTCTCAAACCAATTGGAGAAATCTTGAAAAGCATGCATGTTGGATTTTATTCGCTCAATGAAGATGCAATTAAAAGGTTGGGTTTGAAATATTCATCCTAATCTATTAGAGAAGGCTATAAAACATTTTTTCAATACCCAATTTCCTCCAAAATCCACTGTATGGAACAAGCTCTGGTATTCCAATTAAATTCCAAAGGTATGTTTATTTTTTAGTAGCTTATGAGGTACTCCAAGCCCTAGGGTTCGGGGTTTGGAGGGTGAAGCACCACAAGAGTCACTTGTGGGCTTGGAACGCAAGGTGGGTTTTTCACCCATCGATGTTTGGGCAAAAATCATGGATAATTTTGGACATGAGATGGATGGAGATGATAGAGGACGGTGACAAGAATCCAACACTTCAAGAATCATCAAAATCTGAGTTGTCCTTAGTGACTTATGAGGTTTTGAAGTTGATAATGGATTTTTGAACAGTCAAGTCATGTAGGCTTGAAATGGTTAAGTCCAAAAGATATGTCCATTAGTGAATTCGAGTAGCCCTTCTAAAGTGTATAAATAGAATATGAATGTGTTTCATTTTAGCATCCAAATGTGAAACAAACATAGAAGATCAAATTCAGAGGTAGCTGCAGCTCTAGAAGAAGGCATGTCGAGTTTCCAAAGACTAGGTTTCTGCAGGCAGCGAGTTTTCACAGACTAGGTTTACACAGGCAGTGTGTTTCCATAGACTGGGTTTCCATAGGCAGTGCATTTCTGTAAATTGGGTTCCTGTAGGCAGTGTGTTTCCGTAGACTGGGTTTCCGCAGGTAGTGCATTTCCACATAATGGGTTTTCGTAGGTAGTGTGTTTCTGTAGGCTGGGTATAGGCTGAGTTTCCACAGGTAGGGGCCACAACTTGACAACAAATTTGAGGTATGATGATGTTGATTTTATGATGAAGTTGTTGTTAGTTGGATGATCCTAGTTTTGAAAAAGTTGTAGCAACTTGTGGGACCCAATTGGGAGGTTTGTCTTGATGGTTGAAAGCATCATCTAGGAGCAAATCTCATAGTGATTGGATTGGGCATCATTGGACTAGTGGAGGGAAGCGTATTGATTGCCCAAATTAGCCCTTGACAAGCAGTCATAACGAGAGCTTTACAACTGAAGGATGGTGGAAGGATTGAGCCTAATGTGTAGCTCTTTGATGGATGAAAGAAACTGCTAGATTGGCAGATTGGAGCTTAGGTGTTGGCCAACCTAGAAGAGCATATGGATCAACCAGTGTTTATTGAAGCAGAAGAAACTTGCAACAGTGATAACTGTCATCCCTCTTGGAGATTTTATGTGTTGTCTATTTATGGAATAAGGGGCATCTAGAGAACAAAATGGAAGTGAAGGACCAACGTGACAAGATACAACATAGAGACTACAACAATATTTTCATTGTATCTTGTATCCATTGTAAGGGAGCCCTATACTATTGTATTGTTCAGTTGGTTTAATATAAAAAGGATTAGGTTGTTGTACATATTTGTACAATATTTTATAAAAAAAATTCTATACTTGTGCATGTGTGATTTACTACTTTATATTGTTCCACTGTGCAAAGTAGTTTTGATGAGATTCTTGGCTTGGTAACGTCAGAGATTCTAAGATTCTACCCTAGAGCCAAGGTCATGGAAATTCAACATGGTATCAAAGTGTGTGTGAGCTACTTTGGAAGATAATGAATCATCAGAGTACACATCAAAGTACAACTTAAGAGGGAGTTGGTCACATTGTAGGTGAAGGGACCACTACAATGTCAAAATTGTAGGTTGGTCTCTAGTATGAGGATAGGTTGAAGGGGTTGATTACTATAGTCCATGGAAGGAAAGGATCAAGTTGGTCTTGTAGGTCAACAAGTTCTAGGAGTTTACGGAGAAAGCCATCAAGAAACCAATTGACCAAACGACCTTGAAGTGTATGAGGATTTGGATACAAGGGTGAGATTTATCATACTTTATGGTGTGAAGGATCCCCTAATACCTCATTTTTCCAAGAAGAACACTGCACATGAGATGTGGATGTCTCTTTAGAATTTGTTCCAGAATAAGATTGAGAAATGGGTATTGGTATTGGAGGATAAGTTGAAGTCCACCAAGATGATATAGGGTGAAGGAGTGAATTCGTACTTGACAAGATTGTCTCAAGTCAAAGATGAGCTTAATGTCGTCAGTGTGACTATTTTAGATTCTGATATGGTGAGTATTTCTCTGAAAGGATTCACCAAGGAATGGAATCCCTTCATCAAAGGGATTGTTTCCAGAGATAAGTTGCCAGACTAGAATAGGCTATGGGACGACTTCATTTAGGAGGAGTTGTGAGACAAGGATCTTCATTAGAAGAAGATGGCTTCTGATGATGACATGGCACTTACAACATGAATGAAGGGTAAGAAGAAGAAGGACTTGAGTAAAGTCAAGTGTTTCAACTATGGCAAGATGAGTCATTTTTTGTCGAGACGTCCAATGAGGAAGACGAGAGATGATGAGAAGAAGAAAGGGAAGCAGGTTGTTGGTGTTTCCACCTTTGTTGAGATAGATGGTCTCACCGTGAAGTTGGAGCAGGAGGACTTGCTATGTTATTTCATTTCTCATAGGGTATTATTGATGAGGATGGATGGTGCATGGAAAATGGTGCGTCAAAAAATATGATAGGGTCACAAGAGGTTTCTGAGACTCTAGGTGAATAGGTCTCGAAGTTGTACAAGGTGTTGGGCAACAAGAGTCAGAAGGAGGTCCGAAAATCGGGAGTTGTGCCATTCAGGATGCAGACATGCCGAGTGATGCATGTTCAGGATGCACTGTTTGTACTAGGAATCAGATATATATCTCGATGATTGAGAAGAAGGGGTTTGAGGTATTTTTCTAGGATGGGAAGTCAAGACTCAGACCTAGAGGCTCTAGCTCCACAGGTATTATACTTGGAGTTAGACAACATGGTCTATGCAGGCTGACGAGCAAGCCTATGGATCATGGGAAGAAGAAGAAGGACCAAGTGCAGGTTCCAAATAAGCAATTGTAAGTGCAGGATTCATATGTATAGGTACAGGTTATAGAGAAGAAGGTCTAGGTTCCAGAGGCTCAAAGGGAGTCGAGTTCTAGCAGGAGCTTGCATATTCAGAGGGAGACTTTGCAGCCAAAGAAGAGTGCATGGCTAGTGGGGAGCAAGGGTGCTTCCACATCTGCTAAGAAGTAATCATGAGGGATTGGAAAGTGATATTAGAGAAAAAGAAGAAGCAGGATGCTTCGAGTGATAGTGACACTTCTAAGAGGGTCGTAGTTCATGCTACAAGGTTTTTTGCAGTAATGAGCGCCAAGAGTTGGGCAAGTGTTGTGAATAGTGATGATGATGATGATGAGTTACTTCCTAGTGTTGGAAGCACCTCCCTCACTAAGAGGGAGTGCATATTTTTCAATAGCTTTGGAGGTACTCCAAGCCCTAGAGTTTTGGGTTTGGAGGGTGAAGCACCACAAGAGTCAGTTATGGGCTTGGAACCCAAGGTTGGGGTTTTGCACCCATCGATGTTTAGGCCAAAACCATGGAAATTTTTGGACATGAGATGGATGGAGATGATATACGATGGAAAGAAGAATCCAATGTTTCAAGAATCATCAAAATCTGAGTTGTCCTTAGTGAGTTATGAATTTTTGAAGTTGATAATGGATTTTTGGACAGTCAAGTCATGTAGGTTTGAAATGGTTAAGTCTAAAATACATCTCCATTGGTGAATTAGAGTAGCCCTTCTAAAATGTATAAATAGAAGGTGAATGTGTTTCATTTTAGCATCCAAATATGCAACAAATATAGAAGATCAACTTTAGAGGTAGTTGCAGTTGTAGAAGAAGGCAGACCAAGTTTCCATAGACTAGGTTTCTGTTGGAGGTGAGTTTCCGTAGATTGGGTTTCTGTACGCAATGTGTTTTTGTAGACTGGGTTTCTGCAAACAGTGTGTTTCTGCAGGCTAGACATAGGCCGAGTTTTTGCAGGCTGGACATAGGCTGAGTTTCCGCAGGCAGGGGCCATATTTTGACAACAGATTTGAGGTATGATGATGTTGATTTTATATTGAATTTCTTTCTAGTTGGATGTTATTAGTGTGGACAGAGTTGTAGCAGCCTGTGGGAGCCAATTTGGAGGATTGTCTTGATGGTTTAAAGCCTCATATAGGAGAAGGTCTCATAGTGATTGAATTGGGAATCATTGGACTAGTGGAGGGAAGTGTTTTGATAACCCAAAGTAGCCCTTGACAAGTAGTCATAACGAGAGATTGAAAGCTGAAAGTTGGGTGAAGGATTGAGCCTAATGTGTAGCTATTTGATGGATGAAAGAAGCTACTAGATTAGCAAATTGGAGCTCAGGTAATGGCCAACCTAGAAGAGCATATTGGATCAGCTCATGTTCAATGAAGCAGAAGCAACTTGTAGCAGTGATAGGTGGAAATCCTCCTGGAGACTCTATGTGTTGTCCTTTGATGGACTAAGGGGCAACTAGAGAGAAGAATGGAAGTGAAGGACCGAAAGGACAAGATATGGCATAGAGATTGCAACGAGATTGTCATTGTATTGTGTATCCCTTATAAGGGAGCCCTAGAATGTGTTATTATTTAGCTGGTTTAAGATAACGAAGATTATGTTGTTGTAAATATTTGTACAATATTTTGTAAAAAGTTGTCTATACTTGTGCATTTGTGGTTTGTTGCTTTATATTGTTCCTTTATGCAAAGTAGTTCTATTGAGATTCTTGGTTTGGTAGCATCAAAGATTCTAAGATTCTATCCTAGACCCAAGATCGTGGAAATTTGACATGGTATCAGAGTGTGTCTAAGCTACTTTGGAATACAATGAATCATCAAAGTGCACAATGAAGTATAGCTTAAGAGGGAGTTGGTGACATTGTAGGTGAAGGGATCACTACAATGTCGAAGTTGCAGGCTGGTCTCTAGTATGGGGATAGGTTGGAGGGGTTGTTCAACTATAGTCCATGAAAGGAAAGGATCAACTTGGTCTCACAAGTCAACAAGATCTGGGAGTTCACTGAGAAAGCTATCAAGAAGCCAACTGACCCAAAGGAGCTGGAAGTGTACAAGGATTTTTATACAAGAGCGAGATTGATCATCCTTGATAGTGTGAAGGATCCCCTAATACCTCATTTGTTTGGGAAGAACACTGCACATGAGATGTGGATGGCTCTTCATAATTTTTTCCAGAATAAGAATGAGAACTGGATATTAGTATTAGAGGATAATTTGAAGTCCACCAAGATGATAAAGAGTGAAGGAATGACTTCATATTTGACGAGATTGTCTCAGGTCAAAGATGAGCTTGCTTCCGTCAGTGTGACTATTTTAGATTTTGATATAGTAAGGATTTCTTTGAAAGGGTTCACCGAGGAATGGAAACCCTTCATCAAAGGGATTGTTTCCATAGAGAAGTTTCCATACTAGAATAGGCTATGGAATGAATTCACTTAGGAGGATTTGTGAGACGAGGATCTTCATTAGAAGAAGAGGGCTTTAGATGATGACATGGCACTTGCAGCATGAATGAAGGGTAAGAAAAATAAGGAATTGTGTAAAGTCAAGTGTTTCAACTATGGCAAGGTGAGTCATTTTTCATGAAGATTTCTAATGAAGAAGACAAGAGATGACAAGAAGAAGAAAGGTCAGTGTTGCCACCTCTAATGAGATAGAAACTATCACCAAGAGGTTGGTGGAGGAGGAAATTGCTATGATCTCTCATTTCTCACAGGGTATTATCGATGAGGATGGATGGTATGTGGATAGTGGTGCATCAAAACATATGATAGGATCACAAGAGGTTTTCAAGACTCTAGCTGAATGGGACTCGAAGTTGCACATGGTGTTGGGTAACAAGAGTCATAAGGAGATCCGAGGATTGGTAGTTGTGTCATTCAAGATGGAGACAAGATGAGTGATGCAGGTCTAGGATGTATTGTTTGTACCAGGACTCAGATATAGCATGATTTATGTCTCGATGATCAATAAGAATGGGTTTGAGGTATTTTTTTAGGATGGGAAGGCAAGAATCAGACCTAGAGGCTCTAGCTTCGTAGTTACTATACTTGGAGTTAGAGAGCATGGTATGTACACGCTAATGGGGAAACCTATGGATCATGGGAAGAACAAGAAGGAATAGGTGCAGGTTCCAAATAAGTAGGTGCAAGATTGAGAGGTACAGGTACAGGTTCCAAAGAAGAAGGTCTAGGTTCCAGAGGATCAGAGGGAGTCAAGTTCTAATAAGAGCTTGCAGATTCAGAGGGAGACTTTGTAGCCCAAGAAGAGCGCATGGTCATGGGCAACAAGGGCGATTCCACATCTACTAAGAAGGAATCACGGAGGGAATGGAAAGTGATATTGGAGAAGAAGAAGAAGGAGGATGCTTCCCATGATAATGACACTTCTGAGAGGGTGTAGTTCATGCTACAAGGATTGCTGCAGTGATGAGTGCTAAGATTTGAGCGAGTGTTGCAAGTAGTGATGATTATGATAAGTTACTTCCTAGTCTTGGAAGCACCTCCCTCGCTTAGAGGGAGTGTTTATTTTTTAGTGTCTTGGGAGGTACTCGAAGCCTTAGGGTTTGTGGTTTGGAGGGTGAAGCACCATAAGAGTCACTTGTGGGCTTGGAACCCAAGGTTGGGTTTTTCACCCATCGATATTTGGGCCAATTTAACCATGGATAATTTTTTACTTGAGATGGATGGAGATGATAGAGTAAGACGAGGAGAATCCAATGCTTTGAGAATCATAAAAATATGAGTTGTCCTTAGTGATTTATGAATTTTTCAAGTTGATAATGGATTTTTGGACAGTCAAGTCATGTAGGTTTGAAATGGTTAAGTCCAAAAGACATGTCCATTGGTGAATTCGAGTAGGCATTCTAAAGTGTATACATAGAAGGTGAATGTGTTCCATTTTAGCATCCAAATTTTCAACAAACATAGAAGATCAACTTCAGAGGTAGCAACAGCTCTAGAATAAGGCATGCCGAGTTTCTATCAAACTAGGTTTATGCAGGCAACGAGTTTCCAAAGAATGGGTTTTTGTAGGTAGTGTGTTTCCACAGATTGGGTTTCTACAAGTAGTGCGTTTATGCAGACTAGGTTTCCTCAAGCAGTGCATTTCCACAGACTGGGTTTGTGCAGATGGTGTGTTTCTATACACTGGGTTTCTACAGGCAATGTGTTTCTGCAGGCTAGGTATAGGTCGAGTTTTTGCAGGAAAAGGCCACACTTTGACAAACAATTTGAGGTATGGTGATGTTGATTTTATGTTGAATGTGTTTCTAGTTGGATGGTCCTAGTGTAGACAGAGTTTTAGCAACCTGTGGGAGCCAATTGGGTGGTTTGTCTTAATGGTTGAATGCCTCATCTAGGAGTAGATCTCGCAGTGATTGGATCGGGCATCATTAGAATGGTGGAGGGTAGTGTGTTGGTGGCCCAAAATATCCCTTGACAAGAAGTCATAATGAGAGCTTGATGACTAAAAGTTAGGTGAAGGATTGAGCCTAATGTGTAGCCCTTTGATGGACGCAAGAAGTTACTAGATTGGCATATTGAAGCTCAGGTGTTGGCCAACCTAGAAGAGCATATTGGATCAACCCATGTTCATTGAAGCATATGAGACTTGTAACAGTGATAGGTGGCAACCCTCCTAGAGTCTCTATGTGTTGTCCTTTGATCGACTAAGGGGTAGTTAGAGAGCAGAACATAAGCGAAGGACCAACAGGAAATAATACAACATATTGACTGCATCAATATTGTCATTATATCTTGTATCCATTGTAAGGGAGCCCTATGTTGTTGTATTATTCAGTTGGTTTAATAAAACAAAGATTGGGTTATTGTACATGTTTGCACAATGTTTTGTAAAAAGTTGTCTATACTTGTGCATGTGTGATTTATTGCTTTATATTGTTCCACTGTGCAAAGTAGTTCTATTGAGATTCTTGGTTTGGTAGTGTCAGAGATTCTAAGATTCTATCATAGACCCAAGATCGTGGAAATTCAACAAGGTAAACACCCTCTACTAGCTCTCAATGCATAAAAAAAAATTAACTTCAGAAAATCTTTGAAAGTGTGGCATAGTTGGCCCGTCAAGGTGTCCTCTTTGTGAGAAATCAAAGGAATCGATTGCTCACCTTTTTCTTTCTTTTCCATAGATAATGGAAGTTGGGGCCACTCCCTTGTTCCTCTATTCCATATAGCCTGGTGGCCTCCAAATATAAAAAAAAAGTCTCATATTGGCATAAATCCAATATGGGCTCCCTTCAAACCAAATCCTCTATCAAATTTATATGGAATTCTCTCCCAAAATATCTTTGTTGGAAAATCTGGCTTTCCAAAAACAATACCATTTTCAAAACCATCTCAACCTCTGCCAGAGCCACAATGATAAAATTTATCTCCTTATGTTTGAAATATAACCATATTTCCCTGGATTCTACCCTTGACTCCTTGGAACAATAATGTTTGACTCCTTAGGTCTCATATCCCCATTCTCCTTGACCTCTCCCTCCAGTTCAACAAAAGACCAATCTCATATGGAAGATGCAACTTTCTCCCCAAGAATTTGTTGATTGAAAACATCAAGAACATAATTGGATCCTTCAATTTGACATAGGATCAAAGGACAACCCGGGGGTGACAGGAGTCAGAGGGATATTACTAAATCCCAAAGGAATCATTGTGAATACAGTTTCTTGGGGACTTGGAAGGAATCCAAAAACTAGGCCGAAATGTATGGACTCTTCTTAGGAGTAGATCTCGCTCAAGGTCCAGGCATCAAAGACATTGTTATTCTAAGTGACTCTTTCCTTGGTATCTGATATCTGAGAACTAGATCCTCCAAAAGAAAATACCTTAAGCCTTTGGTATCATTAGATTAAAAGTATACTTCACTCCTCTAACTCTACCTTCTTCCACATCCTTAGAAATCTAAATCTCGAGGCAGATCAACAAGCCAATAAGGCTTACCTTATAGAAAAAGGGAGGTTATAGATCAATGGAATAAGAGGGTATGAGTCAATGATGTAAAGTTTTAATGTTTTCCTCCCTAGTGCTCCCCATTCCTCCCCCCCCTCCTTGCGCCATTGTGCCCCATGCCTAACTTGATTCTATTCTCTCCTATTAATGTCGAGTATGTACATTTGATTGATTGCACTAAGTCTGAGAAAACCAATTTTTAGCTCGACGTGACGTGGATTGACTGCTTGCCTCATGCAAGAGTGCCCGATTTAATTTCCTTGGTGTGGAATAGCTTCGATCTCATGGTCAGTTCTTTTTTCGTCACCCCTGATCAATTCATGACGATTACTCTACTTTGGGGTTCTAGAGAAGTTAATGTTGAAATGAAAGCTCACATGTGTCTTCCATGGCATGAAGGGGATACATTTGGTTGTGGACGCATAACAACATTCATGTCCTATGAGTGGAGTTGGTTTAGAAATTTGAATTTTTTGTTGATTTCAAAGTGGGATACCTCTATATCAAGGGTGGCATCCAGGAGTTGGTCTAATAGGAAGCTCTACGATGAGCTTCAGGTAATATTGGGAGCATTCTTCTACGGTGAGGAACTCGTGAGGGTTCAACATCACTACAACTAGGTCATTTGGCATATTTCCCCTATGGGGTCTAAGGTAAGCGAATCAATAGATAACATTCTTTGCATTGTGAGAAATTGGACTAGTGCTGACAATTACTATATTCCTAGTTTTAGCTCTGTTAATATTCAAGACTCTCAATTGATAGAGGCTTGCCCCTTCCCATCGGTGGTGTCCCATTAAACTGATTGTCAATATTATCTCTATTGCTTGGATGTTGTGTTGGAACCTTTTTATTTCTGAGTATTCTCTTAGCTCTCTCTGGTTCTCTTCCCTCTTTTGCCTACTTTCTATTATCTCCCTCTTTTGGTACCTGCATAATTATGATCCCTCTATGGACTCTATCTCCTTGACAACAAAATCCTTGACCTCCACTGTGTGTGCCCATTGCAGAAAAGAGAACGATGCCATTAATTTTGAAATATATAGCTCGCAATTTAAGATGTGCCAACAACAAGTCTCTGAGTGCAACTCGTTTGAGTTAATTGTGGCTATTCAACAAATAATCTCTAGCCTAGAAGACAAGATAGATGTGTTGCACAATTTAATCATGGATCTCAAGCTATAGGGAGTTCATTCAAATAATCCACCCACAAGACCTTCCTTAGATTTCGACCTCAATAGTCCAGCTAATTTTTCTGACTAATCAATGTTGTCATGTTTGGTTTCAAATATATGTATTTTCTATTACAATTTTGTTGCATCTACTCTTTTAGATAAATAAGAGTATTGCTTTTATTTGGGATTTTTATATGTATTTTGAGTATTCTCCCAAGAATTTATTGCGACACTACATAGAGTTAATACAATTGTACTCATTTGTGTTAAAAAAAAAAAACATTTTGTATATAAATACTTATTCAAATCCATATATTTAAACTAAAAAAATATTTTTAATTTTTTTTTTTAAAACTACACAATATTTTGATATAAAAAACCTTGAATTCAAATCATATATATATATATATATATATATATATTATATATATAATATATATATAAAATCCCCATACAATATAAACATCCTTTTTAATACCTCTTTTTAAATTTAATTTAATATAAGACATATTTTCTTAATAAAATTTCTTTTTAGTATTTTTTTATTATTTACTATATTTATGGCACAACAAAATTATTTAATAAAACATAAATATTATTTAATAAAAACACAACTAAATTAATAATTACTATATTTAAAAAATATATAAAATTATGAAATTCAAAATTCAAATCTCCAAAACAAAAAACAATATTTATGAACCAATCACTTTATAGAAATAAATAAATAAAATATTATATACTAAAATTAAACCTGGACCAATATAAAATAACTAACAACCACTGATTTACAACTCTGCGATATTTTCTTTATAAGAAACCTTACTCCTAGGCATTGGGCCAACAACAGTTGTGGTGGTTAGGGATTGGTCCCTAGAAACCATTCCCCAAGAAAGCTATGCAGTGACTCTTCCTTAATTCGAATAACAAGAATAGTTCCCATATATCTTAAAAATAAAAACCTCGCTGGAACCAGAAGAGTTCCTATATATATGTGTGGATATATACTAGTCAAATGTTGCAATGTCCAGTGAATATTGCATCCCACTGTTACACTGAACAAAGCGTTTATTACCATGAGTTGATATGTTTCTGGCATCTGGACTATATGGTTTTCTGGCTGAACAAACTGCAACATTGTTATCCTCAACAGACTTCCAGCTTCGATGGGATCTCTGCAATTTTTTCCAATGGTTGTGCTTGTTGTTTTGCCTCAATTTTCTTGCAGCAGGCGGAATTGAGAACCGAATGTCGGCGGTGGCGGCGCAGAAATTCATGGAGTAAATACGTGAGCCCGAACCCATGTTTTGATCGTCGGCTCGGTGCGCCGCCTTTCGACATCGACACTGCCGCCACCGTTTGCTTTGTGCATTCCACAAGCGCCGACACAAACGGATCCGCTTCCTCCACTCTCTTCTTCAGCCGCCCGATGGAAAATTTGGACGCCGACGACGATGGCGGCGGCGGCGGGAGTTCGCCGAAACAGCTACGCAGAGTCTGCGCTTTCTGCTGCTTCGGAACGCCTGGTTTGTCCTCCCACGCGAACGGAATGGCGGCCTCAGATTTCAGCGGCGCAGGGCTGCACAACGGCGACCATGGGGGCGAACTCGACGAAGACATGGGGTAACTGTAACTGCGAGCTTTATTATGAACCTTGCACAAGAAGCTCCCTGATTCATCATAACTTAACGTAAATTTGTTTGCAGACTCTGAAATTCCTTCCCTGAAACTCAGACTTAGCTGGCGTCCATGGCTTCCCCTTGAATCCGAAGTTGGCGCCGTCTTTTCCTTACTTTCCATTTTTCCCTCTGTACCACTCATTCTTTCATGAAAAAGGCCACTGAGTATTACATAGGCTATCACACCAGAGCTGAGAATGATAAAGAGGCATATTGGCCGAGTTAGTTGAAAGATCCGAAACGCAGCGAGCGAGATACCAACTACCAATTGAGTAGAGATACCAACTACCAATTGAGTAGGGAGTCCATGAACTGGTCTCGCAATTGGAGGAGGAAGGTATGGATTTGCAATCATATCGTCGCGATGTCACTACTTTGTCTCAGGGAGACTGGTCAATTAATTAAATTCATGGTACCTCTTGAGCTACAGATTAAGGATTTGTGAGCTATAATGGAGAGCAATTGGTAAAATGAATGAAAATTGCAACTGCATCATTAACATTCCATTAAATTAATTATGTTCGGTCCACATGTTTAAGTTTATTGGGAAACTGGTCAATGACTTAAAATCATTCAACCACGGTAGTTACAACTACATCAAGATACAAAAGATAAAATAAATATTTTATTAATGTTTATTTAATTTAATTGATTTTAGTATTAATAAACTATGATATAAAAAATTAAATTTCTAATTATATAATTTTTGTAAGTGTAAAATTTGAGGAAAAAATTGACTGGTTAGAGATTTGATTCTTCTCATTTTATAAATCTTATTATTATTGTTTTTTAAATATTATATATGAACTCTGTTGTTACTCATTGCTTTATCACTGATGTTGCTTCAAATGCCAAATAGCAGCGAAGTTCGATGCTAATTTTTGAGCCACAAAAGCTATCAAATCTTGATCAGACTCTCTTCATTGCCTAATGCTCGGAAAGAGCTTTCCAATGGTATATGGAAGTCCAAAAATGGACTCCCCGAACAGAAGTTAGAGCATGTTGAAGTTACCCTTGGGAAAGCTGGAAAACAAAGAGAAAACACCAAAGGAGCAAGGAAAATCATAATTAGAGGTCCAGGGTCAAATCACAATCCCAGGTCCCATAGGTCCCGCAGTCTCACGATTCCGTAGTCCCGCATCCCACAGGTCCAGCATATTGCATCATGCAATTTCACTATATTTCAGTGCTGTGATCCCGCAGTCCCGCATCCCGCATCCCACATGTAACGACCTGCAGCTCCGCCCGAAGTGCGACCGCGGAGAGCGCGCGGTTGAGGCTAAACGAAGTGCGACTGCAGTGGATGTGCGAGCTTCCTTGGGTGTGCGATATTGAGATATGCGCATATGAGGAGGGCGAGCTACTTATATGCGTGGTGCGATGGTGTTAACCTTATGGAGGCCGACCACACTTAGGAACAAAGGCCGACTTGAAGTAAGGGCGTTTGCGATGAAGTGTGGGCGTGGGGAGGTTGGCTGGGCAAGCCACAACCTCGCCCTATGTTTGGTATAAGTTGCAAGTGCGTGGAGGCATTTGAGACCATCGCAAATCATTCCAACACATAGCTTCTTCGCTCAAGGGAGTAAGGCACAAGTCTTAGTGCGCAAGGCTAAGGAGAAAGGCGTAGATGGAGTGATGTGCCCATTCTTGGGCAGGGCTGCATGAAGAAGACTCGTTGAACTTGGTTTTGGGTGAAGGTGCGGGCAGGAGCACCCGGTGGTTGGGAGAGGGCATGCACGGGTGTGTGGCGCCCGATGGACAGTTGAGGCGTGCACGGGTGTGGCGCCCAGTTTGTGCAAAGGTGCCCGACGATGAAACGGAGGAGCGCCCGGTTTGTGCGACGACTTGGCACGAGTTTTTGGGTGACTCGGGTGAGCGCCCGCTCGTTGTGCAAGTGTGCACGGAGACTTGGTAGAGTGTTGAGATTGTGAACAGAGGTGTGTCTCGGGCAGAGGCGCCTGTGTGTGGCAACTTGGAGACGCACCCAAGTTGGGCAAACAACACGATCATGCGACGAGGTGAACGAAGGGTTGGTGAGTTGTGCGGTGACTGTGCAGAGGTGCCGACGAGCTGGGCAACCGAGTTTGCTGAAGTTGTGAAAATTGGCTAAGTGTAAATTTGGGGTTTCCCAAGATTTAACTTGTACAATGTAAAAGTGAAGATTGTATAATATATTGATTTTGGCAGACTCATATTGCAGGGAGTTGCCCCTCCCTTTATACTGTTGTGCATTTCTCTTGTATAATGCTGTTGATAATGAATGTGTATGGGTATTCATTGGTATAAAGGAACGCATTAATAATACTTGGTTGCGAAACACAAACTAAGTAGGAAAAGTGGAATGTTAGGTGTAGTCTACAATCATAAGTATTGGTGAAAAGAAAACGATTGGTAGTGCCGCACCTCGCTATAAGCGGTTGAAAGACTACTGCAGATATAGGGGCATGACACCACAGGTCCAACATACCGCATCGTGCAATATCATTATATCGCAGTCCCGCGATCTCGCATCTTGAAACATCATAGTACTGCACACTCGAAAACCTTGCATTATTTCTGATTTGCGATATAGCTGTCAGGGTCCTACCTTAACCCCCTTATTTATTGTAACAGGATCGAATCATAGTTATAGTTAAGTAAAGAGTCAATAAAGCACATATTAATAATTGTAAGTGGTTAACCTGCATTTAATGAAGGGACCACAGTTAGTTGCAAATGGGCCATGGTATTAGATAGATGGTATTAATAAGAACTGTGGTATTGCTCCATGGTATTGCATGTATGACTCATATATAAAGGATAGAGACTCCCCTCGAGGAGCATCGTGTCTTATTTTGTCATTGAGCTCAGCTCTATGGGAGGTTGCCCCCTCAAAGAGGCAAGTGAACGTTGTTTTCTAAATAATAAAATACTTGCTGTTATTTCTCATTGTTCTATGTTCTAGGTATATTTCTTTGCATATTTGGTATTCTAGTATCGTATTGCAGGTTAAGAGCATAACAAGTGGTATCAAAGTGCTTTCTAGGGCCGGTGGGATTTCTAATTTTTAGCAATTATTTTTTTGGCTAAAGACGTGTTCTGGCATCTTTAAACCACGAGATCTGTCATTAAGCGCATCTTTGGGGAGGCATCTTTGGGGAGACTATGGTAGAAACCAGAGCTCAAGCCATGGCCAATGAGAAGATTGAGAGCCTTGAAAAAACGTTGGCTTCTTTCAAGAACATAGTGGACCAGATGCAGAAATTCATAGAAACTTTCCAAGTGAGCATGTTGGGTTGGCATCCGGAGGCACATGGTCTTAATGAAGACCTTGAAGGAGAATCTAGCCATCATATTCACCTCCATGGAAATCACCAACATTCCCACCCTCGGGCACCAAGCTAGACATGTATAAATTTGATGGCTCTAATCCAATAGTATGGGTAGCACAAATGGAACAATATTTCCTTCTGAATGATATCCGAGATGATCCAACTAAAATACTTGTGGGAGCCCTTTACTTGGACTGAGAGAGATGAAATGGTGGTAGTGGCATCAGAAATGCTATCCTGGGAAAATAACTTGGTAAGTGTTCTCAAAATCTCTTTGTGACCGCTTTGATAGAGACTCTAATTTTTTGGGTCATCATACTAAGATCCAATAGAAAGGCACAATAAAATAATACATTGAAGCCTTTGAGATGTTGGCCATCTGCACAGAAGGTTTGGGAGATGAATTCTACTTGGAATGTTTTATAAGTGATCTCAAAGAATCCATCCAAGCACATGTTTGGATGCACCAACCACCTACATGGATATATGCTTGCAACAAGGCTATCGAAGTGGAACGTGCTTTAGCTTTCCAGTCTCCTCGTCCAAATTTCATAGCCAAGTGATGCCCCACCCAGGCTCAGGGTCCTACCTAAACACTTAAGGTTAAAAAGGTGTCTCCAGCAGAAATGGTTGAAGGAAGAAAACAAGGATTATGCTACTACTGCAATGACAAATACTCCACCAAGCATAAATGCAAGGAACCCACATTCTTTCAAATTGATGTTACTGATCACAACTCATCTGAGGAATCCCCACCCCTTGAGGGACCAAAGGACAAAGTTGAGGAAACCCAACAATATAATGAACTCCCAGCTATACTAGAGGAACCAGTTATCTCACTACATGCTTTGGCGGGAATTTCTGCACCCCAAACTCTCAAAATCAGAGGCTTGATTAAACATCACCCTATAGTAGTATTGGTTGATAGTGGCATCACTCATAAGTTTACCCATCAGCGAGTCATCGAAGCTGTTCATTGTTCTTTTAGGGAAGTCTCTAATTTCCAGGTCCAGAGTGCTAATGGTGGGACAATGAAATGTGAAGGTCATTGCGAAAATATCAAACTTCAAATGGGAGACTACCACCTCAAGACCCACATGTTTGCAATGAACATTGGTGGTTGTGACATTGTCTTGGGGGTTGAATGGCTTCGCACACTAGGACCAATCACCATGGATATCTAGGAGTTATATATGAGCTTTAAGCAGAATGACCACATGCATACCCTCTGCGGACTCTAGGAAGGTGATCGTTCTATCATCAACTCGTATCGCATGGAAAAGTTGTTGAGAAAGGGCCATCATGGAGTTATTTCCCAGTTTAATGCTATCCACGCCATCGAGCCCACTACTCTTCATATTCATCCTGACATGCAATAGGTCTTGAATTGACACCAGTAGGTATTTGACAAACCTAAAGAGATTCCACCCTCTAGAGGGGAACATGATCATAGCATCACTTTGGTCCTAGGGGAACAATCACTGAATATCGATATCCTTTCACCCAAAATAATGAAATTGAAAAAATCATCAAGAAACTCCTTGAATCTGGCGTCATTCATCCTAGCATCAGTCCTTATTCATCACCAGTGGTCATGGTGCTCAAGAAAGATGGGGAAGGGTGCATGTGTCCAGACTTCAAGGTCCTCAACAAGCTCATGGTCAAAGACAAATTCCCTATCCTGATTGTTGATGATCTGTTGGATGAACTACATGGTGCTCAATTCTTTACTAAGCTAGATCTTCGCTCGGGCTATCACCAAATACGCATGAAAGAAGTAGACATTCCCAAGACTGCTTTCCGAACTCATGAAGGCCATTATGAATTCTTGGTCATGCCATTTGGTATTTGTAATGCCCCATCCACTTTTCAAAGCCTCATGAATCACCTACTGAAACCATATCTCTGAAAATGTGTTGTTTTCTTTCATGACATTCTCATCTACGGCCTCACCTGGGACAAACATCTTCAACATGTAGACCTACTCTTGCAACTACTTTAGAATCAAAAATTATTTGTCAAATTATCCAAGCTCTCATTTGGCATGGAATAAGTTGGAATAAGTTGAGTAGTGGGTTGTGAAGGTATCTGGGTGGATCCTAGAAAGATACATGCAATGCAAGATTGGCCCCAACCAAAAACCTTGAAGAGTTTGAGGCGATTCTTGGGTCTCACTGGCTACTATCACAAATTTGCCTGCAATTATGGTCGCATTTCTAGACCCCTAACTAACCTTCTCAAGAAAAATTCATTCCTCTGGACTGATGCAAGACAACAGGCTTTTATGGGTCTCAAACAAGCCATGTGTTCCACTCCCGTATTGGCACTACCCGACTTCACCAAATCTTTTGTGATTGAATGTGATGCTTCAGTTATTGGTATTGGTGCTGTCTTAATGCAGGAAGGTCGACCCTTAGCTTTCAACAACCAACAACTGAGTGGGAAACATCTGTCACAATCTACCTATGAGAAGGAGATGATGGCCATCTTACATGTAGTAGATACCTAGTGACCATACTTATTGTGGCGACATTTCTAAATCTACATAGACCATCAAAGACTCAAATATTTTTTGGAGCAATGTTTATCCTCACCCCAACAAAATAAATGGTTGGCCAAAATGTTGGGATATGATTATGAGATAATTTACAAGAAAGGGTGTGACAATGTAGTAGCAGATGCTTTATCATGCCAATTTGAGGATGAAAGCACCCTACTATCAATCTCTCTTCCCATACCAGATTGGATTGAAGAAGCCCGCAAGGAATGGTTTTCACATCCCTCTCTCTCCCAAATCATTAATAACTTGAGAGAAGATCCTAATTCCTCAGTTGGCTACTCTTGGAAAGATAAGATTCTTCGTTGCAAGGATAGAGTAGTTATATCGCTAACATCCGCCTTCAAAATGCGCATTTTGGCATAGTTGCACTCATCTCCCACTATAGGCCATGAAGGCTTTCATAAGACTTATTCTTGCACTCATCGTTCTTTCTTTTGGACAAGCATGAAAAATAACATTCTTACTTTTGTAGCTGAATGTGATGTGTGTCAACGCCACAAAGGAGAAACAGTCAAGTCACCAGGCACCTTACAACCATTTCCCATCCCTGCCTCAATCTGGACAGATGTTTCTATGGATTTCATTACTGGTCTTCCGAAGTCAGGCAACAAGTTAGTCATCATGGTGGTTGTGGACAAGCTTTCTAAATATGCTCATTTTTGTGCTTAACCCCACCCATTTACCCCCACTTTAGTGGCTAAAGCTTTCATGGACTAGATATTCAAACTGCATGGCATGCCCACTTCCATTGTGTCTGATCGTGATTTGACTTTCACCAGTAACTTTTGGTAAGAACTTTTCAAGCTACAAGGCACCCAAATCCAACTAAGTACTTCCTATCATCCCCAATCTTGGTCAAACTAAAGTAGTCAACAAATGTTTGGAGACATACCTAAGGTGCTTCATTTCAAAAAAGCAACATCAATGGGTACAATGGCTACCTCTAGCTGAATGGTGGTATAATACTAACTATCATGCAGCCACCAAGATGACTCCATATGAAGTAGTGTATGGTCAACTCCCACCTTCACCTACTTCTTATATCCCTGGATGCTCTAAGGTGCAAGCAGTGGATCCACTCCTACAGAACCATGCAGCCATGCTAGCCCGTCTCAAAGATAATCTCCATCAAGCTCAAAATTGCATGAAGCAATAGGCAGACCAACATCATTCAGAGTGCACATTTCAAGAAGGGTATCAGGTATTCCTGAGGCTGCAACCATATAAGAAAACATCACTCAAAGACAAGGGTTGTCAAAAATTAGCTCCCAAATTCTACGAACCTGATCGAATACTTCAGCACATTAGAGCAATAGCCTATAAGCTATCCTTGCCACAAACTTCAAAAATCCATCCAGTCTTCCATGTATCATGCCTCAAGAAATTGGTGGGGAACAATTGCAGAATTCAAACTAGTCCACTTGAATTGGATGAATAAGGTTCACTCTTGCTCCAACTTGAACAAGTCCTCGATATGCGAGAACAACATCTATGCAGACGCACGATCAAGGAAGTCCTCGTCAAGTGGAAAGACACCTTTCCATAAGATGCGACCTAGGAACCAACCAATATTCTTCAGAGGTTTTCACAACTTCATTCGTGAGGACAAGGCTACTTTTTATGGGGGAGGGCATGTTAGCATCCAACCGTCACCCCTTTATTTAAGTAATAGGTTCGAGTCATAGTTATAGTTAGTTAAAAATTCAATAAAGCCCGTATTAATAATTGTAAGTGGTTGACCCACATTTAAGAAAGGGACCACAGTTAGTTGCAAACAGGCCATGGTATTAGGTAGATGGTATTGAGAGAACCATGGTACTGACCCATGGTATTGTATGTATGAATCCTATATAAAGGATAGAGACTCCCCATTGAGGAATGTTGTGTCTTATTCTATAATTGAGATATGCTCTGCTGGAGGTTGCCCCCTCAAAGAGGCAAGCGAACATTGTTTTCATCTCTGAATAATAAAATATTTTCTATTTTTCTCATTTTGTTATGTGTTATGGGTTGTATTTCTTCACATATTTGGTATCCTGGAATTTTCTCACAGGTTAAGAGCATAACAACAATGATATGCCATGTTAAGAGCTAGCTTGGCATCAAAGTCTCAGATGATATTCTTTGGTATGCTATGCAATATGAACATTTCCTTCATGAAAATATAAGTTATTTCAATTTCCTTGTGAGTGGACTTGACAACTATAAAGTGAGCTTCCTTACTCAACTTATCCACCACCACCATAATGGCATCATGTTTCATGGTTGTTCTAGGAAATCATGTGATGAAGTCCATATATGAATTCCCACTCCCACTCAAGAATAAGGATTAGTTGTAGCAATCCTGCTGAGTTTCTTCTTTCTACCTTGACTTGTTTGCATTCTTGGCACCTAACAATGTATTTAGCAACTTCTCTTTTCATACCTAACCAATAGTATATTTTTTTTTTTTATGGTTGTTATTATTTTTTGATAACTAAGATGTCTTAAGTAAGGTATTTTGTGAAACTCATTTAAGATGAGCTTCTTTAAGTCACCCATACAAGGTATGTACCACCTATCTTTGAATTTCAACATTTCATCATTTGTGAGCATGTAATTCTTACTCAATAACCATTTTGGCTACTTCTACAAGAAATATTTCACATGCTAAAAATGCTTATCTCGTATCAATGTTTTTTTTATATTTTCATTAATATTAAATTTGCAAGTGCTCATGACTACTAAGTGTGCCACTGGTATACTTCTACTAAGTGCATCTACTATGTTGAAATTTGCAATAGGAAATATTTAAAATGGCAATAAGAAGAGGCTTCTCATTTAATTTTCCCTTAATTGAATTAGAAATAAATTGTAATTCCATAGCACATGACATCTTGAATGAGTTAAATAAGTCAGGAAGACTTAGTTAGTCAATCAATTCGATTTGAGGGTCAAACTAGAGGCATGTAGAGTTCTCCCTAAGTTTTAGGGGGTCTAGTTGTAGTTTATTTTGAGTTGTAATTATTTAACTTAAATATTTGAGTTAAAATCAGTTTAACTAGTTCTAACTGATGGAGGAACTAATGAGAAGTCGAGTGATTAAATTATATTTAATTCACATGTAGTGATCAATCAGATAATTGATAATTCACTATAAATAACTGTTGCATATCAATTTGGAGGAAGACCCAGTTGAGATTGGAGTTAAAGGGAAGTGTGTTGTAAGTTTTATATTTTCCAAGTTGTACATGTGGTGCATGCAGTCAGAAGAAGACATTTAAAAGGAGGAATGAAATCACAAGTTTAATCATTATTTTGGTGAGCACAAGTTGGTGAGACAAAACAATAGGAAGCGCAAGTTTGTGCATGAAGCTTGTGAGCGCAAGGAAGCAAGGGCTTGGCAGGCATCAGAATTGGCTGTGTTTTCTTGAGCTAGTTTGTGAAGTAAAGAGATAGATTGTACTTGTGCATGAATTGCTCTGGTTGAAAAAGCATTGTATTTTCTTCTCAGATCTCCCGATTAATGCAATATAGATAGTCGTGGTTTTGAGCAGTTGCTTTCCCCAGAGAAATATTGTGTTATGTGCGATTGAAATTCTTGATTTTCTACTTATTGTTTTCATCGATCAATATTTGTTTCCACTGAAGAGTAGAGTAGATTCTTGTCCTATGTTTTAGCATATCACATAAGCTATTGCATCTACAAGTAGAAATCTACATACTACTTCTTTTTTCCTTCGATGTGCTTTATTTCGAAGTTGAACTCATTGATCAAAGCCAACCATCTAGATTGTTTTACTTTAAATTTTTTTGTTCAAAGAATTGTCATAGCCCACTATGGCCTAGCATTAAAACAAACTTCCTCCCAAGCAACTAGTGCCTCCACATCTTAAATGTATGCACTATCAATACAAGCTCTAATTCATGAATGACATAATTCTTCTCATTCTCATTTAAATTTCTTGGCCATCATAAAATATGACATGTCCTTGCATAAGTGTTCTACCTATTCCCTCTTTACAGGCATCTTTGCAGACTGAGAAGTCCTTTTTTGGGTCTACTATCCAAAAAATAGGTCACACACGTGAGCAATTGTTTAAGATGCTAAATATTAGTTGCAATCTTTCATCACCATTGGAATTTAACTCCTTCCTCTGTAGGTTTTTTATTAGATTCCCAATCTTCGAAAAATATCGAATAACTCACTTATAGTATTGAACCAATCCCATGAAAGATCTCACTTTGGCGACATTTCTAGGAGTGGGCTACTCCATGATGGCCTTAATATTTTTAGGGTCCACTTCCACTCATTTTGAAATGACATGTCCCAAGTATTTAACTTGTAATCAAATAAATCACATTTCCTAAGGTTGGGATCGACGTCTTTTCTCTCTCAATAACTACAATACTGATTTCATATGTTCTTCATGATATTTTATTGTTTTTGAGTAGACCAAGATGTCATCCATGAAGAAAAATCTAAAATTGTCCAAATATGGTTTGAGGATATTGTTCATTAGACACATAAATGTGGCTAGGGAATTGGTAAGCCCAAATGATGGCACCACAAACTTGTAGTGTCCATATCTTGTTCTAAAAGTTGTTTTATGGATGTCTTCATCCTTAATTCAAACTTGATGATAATAAGATCTTAGGTATATCTTTAAGAACACTGCAACTCTTCTTATTTTATCAAATAAGTCATCAACTCTAGGTAGTGGGTACTTATTCTTCATTGTTTCTTTATTCAACTATTGATAATCGATGCACAATCATAATGTACCATCATTTTTCTTTACAAATAACATCGTGGCTCTCCATGTTGACACAATGGGTCTAGCATGGTTCAATATTTCTTTCAATTGCAATTTTAGCTCAACTGACTCTAGCATGCTCATTTGGTATGCAGATTTCGAGACTGACACTTATCTTGGAAGCACTAAATGGAGAAATCAATATCTCTCATGGGTGGCAATCCTAGTATTTCCTTTGGAAACACATCAATGAACTAGTTTAAGATTGGGTGAGCTTTCATGCCAGCCTCACCACTCTCTAGTTGATTGGTCACCTGGACTACATATAGAGTGCTTCTCTTTACTCGCAGCGCCAATATTTTTTGACATAAACAAGCTTCCTTATTCCTTGAAGAACTATTCTCTCACCTTCATCATTGAGGAATTTCAATGACTCACTATAGCAGTCAATTTTGGTCTTTTTGGCTACTAGCCAATCCATGTCAATTAGGATTTCATACGATCCCAATAATAAAATATTGAGTGTGGCTGAGGTGGACATGTTTCTTATCATCATAGAGCATGATTCCACATGTCTATTACATGTATTTTAACTATCATGGCCAGCTAATCCTACCATGATTTCTCATGGGTTCTATTTTGTAGAGCACATTTCTATGTGATATTCCAACTGATATAGATAAGGTTAGTACATGGTTCAATTAAAATTGAAATTGGTTGGTTAACAACCAAACCTTCCATCTTGATTACTAATACTTGATGGTCGGGCTGCCCATTGCCCAATGTAGAATGGATTTGTGGTATTTTCTAAGACACATTGTTCACGAGTACTACATCTTGTACATTACAAAAGAACATGATATTATGTTGTTCTAAAGAAAATCTATCCACATGCGAATTTCTCCACTTGTCCAACACTACAAAGTTACTTTTCTAAACCCCTGGGCCTCTTCTCTTGATCATTTAGCATGATGGTCTCTACTACCAATAGTGGATTTTTTTCCAAACTTCACCCTTGGCAGGAGGGGTTAAATTTACACTTCTCTCTTGGCTTGTATATTGAGGGTATTGGCCCTTTTCCCTTGAATATGATTTTATTTGTTGCTTTCTAATTATTTCAAAACTCAACCTTTTGATTGGATTTCTTGTAACCATTTTTTTCCTTTTAGATAATTCCCTCTAGGGGTCTTGGCCCATCAAACTCAATTCTATCTTGGTAATCTTAAGGTAGTCCACTAACATACTTTTTGTCACTCACTGCAAAATTTGTTTTCAGCCAACCAAAGTAAAAAAGAACCGAAACGTTTGCAGTCATATTCCAACCCACATAAGCACTCAAAGCTAAATTTCACCCCCTACATTTGATACTTCTCAAAATTATCTTTCCGACGGTATATGGAACTCCCCGAATGGACCCCAGAATCAAAAGTTAGAGCAGATTGAAGGTGACCCTTGAAAACCATAAATCAAAAGAAAATGCTTAAGTGTAATCCCGAATCCTACAAATCAGAGTTTTCTAACGCAGTAATAGAGGAGGCCAGAGCAAACCAGCGATCACCGATCACAAATATCAGCCACCAGATATCAAAGGTCCGAGACATAGAAAATATCGGTGATCGGAGGTCCTATAATATTGGTGGGGTCACACATCGACAATCCCACATATTAGAGGTCGAAGGTGTCAGAGAAATAGGAGATTGACACATCTCAATCAGTGATAAAATAGATGATACCCTTTCAAATTTTCGATTGTGATTAAAATTTTCTCGATTTGAGCCTCTAGTGTTAAAGCACTGGGAAATCTTTGAGATATTTAACAAAGGAAATCAATGAAAAACCAAGGGCAGGCGGGCCTTTTTGTCTCTCCTCTAAAGGGGCCACGTGGTAGAATACTATTGGTCTTGATAGGGCCACATGGTGGCTGACATCACCTTGACGTGGTAGTACGGCAGACATGTGGCATGTTGATCTGGAATTTTCAGGGTCCTTGTTGGAAATAATACTGAGAGGGGGGGGGGGGGGAATCAGTATTATCAGATCAATAAATTTTTTTCATTTTCTTACTCAGATTCATATACGCTACTTCAGTTAAGGATATTCGCGTGTATACGCAACTGTGTCTAAAGAAACTAGCATATATCCAGATTATTTATAAGTCAGATAATCCATTACATGTTGATCTTTAGATAATGCATCAGAACTTCATTGACCATATGAACAGTAAACGTAAGCAATAAACAGAACAGATCATTACACACAAGAAGCACACATGAACACCATGATATAAGGTGGAAACCTAATGTGGGTGAAAACCACCTGCTGCAATTTGTTTCTATCTTCCTTTAATAAGAAACTTCTTTTACAATGTACTGGTGCAGTCCTTTACCAGTACGCAGGCTGCAACCTGCAGAGAGCTACAACCCTCTCGCGTTCTCCAGCTTCTCCTGGAAGGGAGCTACAACCCCCATAGTTCTTGTACTAGCTAAGATACCAGTATGTAGGTGCCAACCTACAATCTTCTATCCTCCAGGTACCACGTTTCATAAATTTTCAGACTAGATACACTGAAGCACAACTCTATAATCTGAAGGCCACGTTTCATCAAATTTTCATACTAGACCCGTCAATATCATTGAAGCTCACAAACACTTAGCAACATCAATACCCAATACTGAAACCCTGTCAATAAAAACAGTCACCAGAACACAGAGCAGAACCCTGAACTCTGCAACACTATTCAGAACCAACTGTATCATCAAAATCATGCACTAAAGTGCATACGCTACTTGGACAAACCGAACCCGCGTACATACGCGCTTTTACCAAAGCCAACCCGCGTATAGATCTATAAATATTCAATCATGACTTGCAGCGATTTCAAACCCAGTTCAGAACATTACTTGCGTCAGTATACAGATCTAGAATAAACATAATCAATCATATAGAGATAGTTCATTTCAAACCATTTGATCCCGATCTATCCTTAGATCTTGTTCTCCATCAACTTGTGAGATCCCTCCTTAGCTTAGATCAAGCAACCCATAACCTGCATACTGGATCTCATCCTTCATCATATATTCAAGACTTTCTCAATCAATTTGCCTAATGATCTTCTTCTCCTTTTATAGTCTTAGGCCTTGCTCAATACCATGGTCCAAAACCATCACAAACCAATACCATCAACTCAATACTAGGGATCAATACGTCTGTCGAGATGCCATGGTCCAAAAACCATAGGTTCAAATTCCAAGGACTAACCGTCACAGACCAAAGGTATGTTTTCCAACATATACACGCTTTTCCATTCATGGAAGTGCGTGCATACGCATACGCGACTTCTGATCAACAATCCCGCGTGTATATGAATTTTTGTATATAGAGAATTTGCGAGTATAAACTGCGTGTATACCCTACTTGGTATATAGTGAACCTGCGTATATACGCGACTTGGTACATAGTAAACCTACGTATAACCTGCCTCTGTACGCGACTTGGTATATAGTGAACCTGCGTGTATACTCAACTTTCTTCATTCTTTGTAATCTGATCATAAATTCTTTGCTACTGACCTACTGCACTATAAACTGTCATCTTGCCATCAAGGACAACACTTGTATCATAATGCCAACAATCTCCCCCTTTGGACTTGATGGCAAAGCTAATTTGTCACACTTAGAACTATCATCTGATTCCTTTGAGTTGTTGTCCTGCATCCCATGCATTCATTCACATCTGATATCTCTTCTGTAGATTCATCTAGTTATATATAAGTGAGATGATCTTCTATGAGAGGGTTGCCATCAGATTCATCTAGTTATATCCAAGTAAGATTTTCTTCTATGAGTGGGTTGCTATCAAGTACAACACATGCATCATAATGCCAACAATCTCCCCCTTTGGACTTGATGGCAACAACACCAAATCACTCTCCCCCTTTGACATCAAGGGCAAAGGGTGAACCAAAATATTCTCCTTTCAAGATAAGCATTCTGTTGTTCCTACTTCCCCTGAGTACCTGCTGAAATCTCTGAATGAGCTCCCCCTTTGTATATGCCAATGTGTACCAATTTTTCCATACTCCCCCTGAGTACATGTAGAGTCTTTGTACTGCTGAAATGTGATGTTCATGTGCTCTTTGAGCATAAGAAAGATCTGCAAAAGAAATGTTCTACAAGAAGAACATGACTCTATACATCATACTAGACCTTCCTATCACCAAAAGACTCAATACAAACATCCATCACCCAAACAAGTGGGGATCATCTAACCAAGTGTGGATACATCAGAAATTTACATATGACAACCAATTACATCACATGAATCATCCCAGGCATAGTGGGGAAACCAAAATAGGCCGTTACATGACCTTGACACCATAAAAGAGATACCACAAAAGAGATACATGACATAGAGATGAAATATCTAGAGCAAGACTTATGAAAGTCACCAATAACTGATAGCAGCAACATCTATCAAACACTTTTCAGATCAGCAACCATGATCTCCTTCTATTCTCCTTCTGCACCTGTTCTAACCAAAATAGCTTGTGTACACGAACCAAGAGCTTCTAAGGTAATGCCAACAATGCATTATTAGAAGTTAATCTGCTCCCCCTGAACCTGTGCCAGATGGTTTCTGTCAGACCCATATCAGACTCTTCTCACCCAGAGTCTGGTCCACTGATTTTATTCAAACCAACATATACGCGACTGTATCCACAGAAACTTGCGTATATATGCAGATATACCTCATAAAACCCGCGTACAACCTCTTTTATATATCAGGAACCAAGGTATGTCTCACTAAAAGAAGAACTTGAAGAAGCCAAAAGGAAGAATAAAGATCTACTCCAAACTATTGAAAAACAGGAATCACAGCTGGAATGTGCCTCCATAATTCGTCAAATGCTGCAGAATGTAAATGAGGAACAAGAAAAGGAGATACTCAATCTAAGGCAACAAGTGGAAGAAGGAAGAAAGTCAGAAGAAATTTTGAAGAAGCAATGTCTTGAAAAGGAAGAGCAACATCAAGTCGAGGTAAAGATATTGAAAGGTAAATTAGAAGAAAAGGATAAACTATTACGATTTCAAGATAGTACTAAATTCTTGGATGATATCCTTAGTAGTCAAAGGTCTCCTGCTATCAAGACTGGACTTGGTTTTTGTGAATCGGCTAAAGGTGAATCTAGTTCACAAGGTGAAGCAAGGAACTCTCAAGAAAAATCTAAAATGATCAACAAGGAAATGAGATTTCAAACCCAGTTCAGAACATTACTTGCGTCAGTATACAGATCTAGAATAAACATTATCAATCATATAGAGATATTTCATTTCAAACCATTTGATCCCGATCTATCCTTAGCTCTTGTTCTCCATCAACTTGTGAGATCCCTCCTTAGCTTAGATCAAGCAACCCATAACCTGCATATTGGATCTCATCCTTCATCAGATATTCAAGACTTTCTCAATCAATTTGCCTAATGATCTTCTTCTCCTTTTATAGTCTTAGGCCTTGCTCAATACCATGGTCCAAAACCATCACAAACCAATACCATCAACTCAATACTAGGGATCAACACGTCTGTCGAGATGCCATGGTCCAAAAACCATAGGTTCAAATTCCAAGGACTAACCGCCATAGACCAAAGGTATGTTTTCCAACATATACGTGCTTTTCCATTCATGGAAGTGCGTGCATACGCATACGCGACTTCTGATCAACAATCCCGCGTGTATACGCATTTTTGTATATAGAGAATTTGCGAGTATAACCTGCGTGTATACCCTACTTGGTATATAGCGAACCTGTGTATATACACAACTTGGTACATAGTAAACTTGTGTATACCCTGCCTCTGTATGCGACTTGGTATATAGTGAACCTGCGTGTATACTCAGCTTTCTTCATTCTTTGTAATCTGATCATAAATTCTTTGCTACTGACCTACTGCACTATAAACTGTCATCTTGCCATCAAGGACAACACTTGTATCATAATGCCAACAATCTCCCCCTTTGGACTTGATGGCAAAGCTAATTTGTCACACTTAGAACTATCATCTGATTCCTTTGAGTTGTCCTGCATCCCATGCATTCATTCACATCTGATATCTCTTCTGTAGATTCATCTAGTTATATATAAGTGAGATGATCTTCTATGAGAGGGTTTCCATCAGATTCATCTAGTTATATCCAAGTAAGATGTTCTTCTATGAGTGGGTTGCCATCAAGTACAACACATGCATCATAATGCCAACAGTCCTATGGGGGCATATCCAGGTGACACGTGTCACCACTCAAGAAGCGACTTGTGACAGTGATGATGTTATTAATTGAAGATTGGTGATTGGAAGGTCGAAGTGTATTATAAACTACCAATTATGATATCTGAACTCCATGGGCCCAAAGCAAGGCGGATAGGTGGCACAAAGCGGGTCACATGGATATGTGCGTCTGATGAATCGATACTAATGGTAGCACAGAAAACTTGTGCCAAACATTTATAATGCGTATAAAGTTTATTAAAGGTTTTTTTTTTAGGTTCAAGCCCTAGTGTGAGCCCTCCCTTATTCTCTTTCCATGTGGGCTAGACCACATCGATGATCGACAATCACAAGTTTCGGGAGGATGCACCAAAGACATGGATATGAAATTAGAAATACACCGATCTCCAATATTATAAAAGCCTCAGGCACTAAAGTGTGTGGTCCCATGTGTTACACAAGGGGACCATTAGTGACATTGTGTTCTAAAGAATCAACCCCGATCCCAAGCTTTTATCATCTTAGTTTCTATTTAAGCCCCAAGCTAAGGCAAGAGTGAGCCCAATCGAAGATTGACATTCAAAGTTTTGTAGAGGTTGTTCAGTCTAAAGTTGTCGATTTGCTGACCTCCAATATTTGGCCAAGTGCACAGTTTATAGAGAAAAATAAAAGAAAAGAGTTTGAAACCATTTACAAAGGAAAAATAGTCTCTAAGCCAAAACAAAAGGCCTTAGCAGGTCAAGGCTAAGCACTAGGTCATAGCTCTTGATCATATGAGAATAAATGCAGAAAGGTGCTAAACCATAGGGGGCTAAAGGAGATCGGGACTCGCTGTTCTGTAACACCTTTTAGAGTAAAAGTCTTGATGTAGTAAAGTCTCGATAGTATGGTACATAACTCTGAATGCATATGGTTCGGTAGTTGCAATATTAAATGAAGGCATTGAGCAGTGGTAAATAAATATGGGGCTAAAGGAAAACTTAATGCATCAGCATGGAGCTCCACTGATTCATACAATGTAGGACAACTACGTTGATCTCTACTTCCACTCTGTGATAGGCAACCAAAGTTAATCGCTTCAACTCCGTAGAGTGGGGAAGTTGGGCATTTAAGGTGAAAGCAACTGGAACCAATCGAGCAATAGGAGATGCACATCATGGCAGAAATGTGGCCTGACCATGGGAAATATCAGGAATGGTATAGCGATACTTCCTTCCATCATTACTCAATTTTTCCTTTTTCTTTTATTTTTGTAATTTCTATGTATTTTCAAGAAAGGAATCAAATCCTCTAGAATCATTTTGGGTAGCAGAGCTATCGCAGGTCGAGATAACTAGTCAATCAAACAACTGGCCCTTGGCTAAGATATTTTGTAATTTTTTATTCAAAGCTATGCCTCTACTTATAAATAAGGGGAAGAAACAGTTAAGAGGGTTTCTAGAATTCTGCACCCACAGGGGTCCCAATTCTGCGATACCACTTTGGTTCTATTTTCCTGTTCATAAGGGACTTGAGCTATGTATGGCTAAATGTAATGGACTGATACATTAGACTCTGTTGCGGGTGGAAACACCCTAGGGTCTTGGGTTGAAAACTCCAATAGAGCGAAGGGCATACAGCATAAAGAAATATGTAGACAAATATTCTAAATGCTTAAACTACTAAAGTAGGAAGAAGTGGTATTACCCGGAGGTCCTACGTTCGAAGTAGATCCCACAAGGTCCAAACCCTCTGCTCCTTCAAATGCCTTTAGAACATGTAACTTATTCAATATACAACAACAATAATAGAAATCATGTTCATGATATAGGTGTTAAATCATGTAAGCAAGTGAGCAAATAAGCATTAACGTAAGATTCATAAGCAAATCATAACATAGATTAATGCATAAACAAAATAAATATCAGGAACAGAACAACATTTCTTTATTGATGTAAGCTAAATGAAATGTGGAAAACTACAACCTGAGTCTTCCTCTAGCTCCAAGCAGAACCATCCTCTGTATTTTTCCTGTCCAGGCCTCAACAATATTCCTCCATCGATACACACACGGATGTCATAAAAGGAATGAAGGACATCTCAATGGAGGAAACAAAGGTTTCCTATAACTTGGGAGCATATGAGGCACAATGATTTCTATAGACTTTATCAAGGATGTAATCAACTATAATATCAATATCTCATCTCTTCTCCCCTTAGGCCTTCCCATGGAGGTTTATTTATACTTCTCCAAATTAGTTTTTTCAGTTGGGGAATAGTTGGGCCACGGGCTACAATAGGTGAGTAACAGGTAAAACCCGTAAAATCAACCTGAATTTAAAGAGATTATTTATTTTTTAGTGTTTTAACACATATATGAAAGTTGGTTACTAACTAACCCACGTGTACACACTTTTTATACATGGGAAAATAGCGTATGGGAAGTAAAACAATGTTTTAAGAATTTGGACCATGTCTGGAAAGGAAGGGCTGCCCTAGGCCATAACCAAATCATCAAATCTACCAAGAGTGGTAAATGGTTATATAACAGATGCCCCCTAATATATGAGGTTAGAAGGGGTACATGATGGCCAAAATGTATAAAATGTATAGAAGAAATCCTGCCGAGACCTGAGAGGAGTTCACCAGAATTCATCCTGCCAAGCCACTGAAAGAGATCAGAAATAACCTGTTGTCTAAGGTGGGCATACCCATGCTCAGAGATAATAAAACATGTCCGCATGTCAAGTACAAAGTGGATCCAAGATGTATACAAGTATAAAGTAACTGAAAATCCATAGTGGATCATCTGATCATATCCATAGAATTGCATGTCTCAATATCAGATATAAAGCATTGATCAATGATGCTAAAGTAGAAAGTTGATCACTAAATTCAGAAATCCGATCCAAAAAGTACCAAGTCAAATGGTGGAACAAATGGTATTACATGCAACTCGGGTTCCAGCATATAGGATGTCACTGTAATAGACTGCAACATATAAGGTGGATGGTGTCACTGGTAGAAATAAAAGGAACTGGCAAGTGAACCAACAAATGCTGATGCAAACCCAAGGTCTTCACTGACTACCATGGTACATTTATACACCATGGGAATAAATGTTCTGAAGTCGACCATGTGAGAAATCGTTTGATTACTGGTCATTGATGTATACCATCAACAAACACAAGACTACTCACTGATAATGATGATGAGAGTTAAGGTACCCAGTACAATCTAACAAATGTGAATAAATGAATTGTAGCCGAACACTTGGAAGAATCTATCAATCAGGAGACAATGATGTTTTCCCACTGTCGATAGCAAAGGAGTCTTCCGCTGATGACTGCCGACCCTAAGGTACTACCAAATGGACTCTAGATCTTGTTCCTAGAGAAATGAGTTGGAGTCGATGGGAAACGATCTGCTGGAAGGAAGGCAGTAAGGAATCCTTCATCAATCCAATGTAAGTGTAACCTGTAGGCCACTAATGTGGAAGGAATCAAATGAATAAATATGCGGTTACCCAACCAAAGCACATTTCCGGTGTACACAAGATGTAGCTAGCTCACGATAGAAACCCTCAGAACCAACCAATAATGAAAGATGACACAAAGGTGAGGAATCCACCAATAATGTCAAATAGAAACGAAGGTACTACATGAATCCCAATGTGTGATAATGAAAGATGACATTGAACACAAGGGAAACCACTCAGTTAAAGACCCATGATACTGATCAATGCTGAGCAAAAGGTGACATATCAATAATGAAAATAGGGGTAGAGTGCGGCTCTAGATCTGCTCTCAGAGAAATTTGTTGTAGTTGATAAGAGCAAGACCCACCAACAAGAATTCAATGGAGATCTTCTCAAACTAGCACAAGCAAGGACCAAATAGCTGATGTTATATTTAACATGACTATGACAATAAGGGATGGCCGACTGAAAAATAGGTCAAGAGACACCGCAAAAGGGTCGACTTAGGTTTAATTTCCTTGAACAAGAGCATGACTCAAATGTGACTACATGGAAACATATGATAACTTTGTATAA
Organism: Pinus taeda; assembly: GCA_000404065.3. Taxonomy (NCBI): domain Eukaryota; kingdom Viridiplantae; phylum Streptophyta; class Pinopsida; order Pinales; family Pinaceae; genus Pinus; species Pinus taeda. The sequence goes on along the minus strand of APFE030912044.1, from coordinate 100,363 downwards.
GTTTTTCATGTAGGAGGCATAAGCAAACTCTCCATATGATTGGAAGAGATAACCAATCGGCGGAGTACTAACTCAATAACAAGGTTAAGGCTCTCCTATGGCAAACTAAAACCCATCCCAATGGAGGAAAGACTTATTTGCGAGTGATTTATTCAAGGGCAACACAATTGACTCTAGTCAACATCAATTATGGAAATAATGTCCCATTCCCACTCTTTTTGGAATATATAATTTTTTTTGTCTTTTTAATATTTATAAAGCCTGAAAAAGAATAAAAGAATGCTATAGTACAATGGAAAGAACGAGTGTCCAAATACATATGCACTAGTTCGTGGGAGGGGAACATTCCTATGCTAAATGCAAGGTGATGAAATTGGTCAATGACACTCAAAGGAATGTTCTTTCCATAGGTAAGAGGGTGTCAAGTTGTAGAGGCTAAGTGATTGTAATGTTGATTCCAAAAAAGTCATGGTCAAAAGGTGGATTAAACATGAGTCCAAGTGAAGTCGACTTAAGGCCAAAAGGTGAAAATTTTCAACATGTAATGTAGTAGTACAACCCAACACAAAGGAGCCTCTAGGGTATAAAGCCAGAAAAATATCGAAGAATTAGAGGAATGAGACTTCATCGCAAAGTCATGGAGAGACTAAAGAGGACTCTCGAGCCTAAGAACAAAAATTTTAGCATGGGTTTCAAGTAACAATAAGGTACTATATAGGGCGCCCATGATAAGTTAGGATCTACCACAAAAGTTATGACACTTCTAAGTGATGAGAAGATTCTACATCATATCCTGGTGGGGTCAATCCTAAGGCCGAAATGGAAAATGAAACTGATAAATGCATAGTGCAGGTGAAAAACCTAACCTATATGCCAGTTTCGAGAACCAATACCTGTCAGGACGGATCAACCATAAAAATGTTCAAAGGAGAAACCTTCCAAGTTCTATAGAAATAAATAGGAACACTAAACAAGAAGTTAATACATAGTACCACATATAAAATTCAAATAATATCTTGTGTTATAGAATTTAAAACTTGAAAATGCATACCTTATATATACAATATGATACAAGAACCTGCACAACCTTGCGACTTTATGTATAATAGTTATTTAGGACAAGACCATTGGGGGGCTCGGGCCAAGGACTCCTTTGGTAGTTAAAACTCATGACTTCAAAAATTTCTTCATGTGAAGGAAAATCAACTTCCAAGAAATTATGAGAACTACAAGGATCAAAAGAGGGAACTAAGGGGTCCTAAATCTCCATGTAAGGAATCACTCAGTCAACTGGCAGGACCAAGTCCCAAGAAGGAAAATAATAGTTCAAAGGATCCTTCTTAGAAGCAATTAAACATTGAGGATTCAATGCAACATAGTTCACCCGTGGCGGGGTAGAGTCTACTTGAACACTTGGAACAAACCAAGGGGTATTCTGTAGTAAATTCGAATTAGGGTGGTGATTATCAGATGCAAGTTGATCAATAGTGACAATATTTCCTTTATGGGGAAACACATCACGCGAAAGAGTGAAGACACCACAACATTCATAGCATAGACAAAATCATGCCCATGTAGCATATTAAAGTCTAAAGGGCGATCAACCGCCATGATATCGAAAAAAGAGTATTCCCACCTAAAGTAATAGGCAATTGAGGAAGAACACCCATAGATTCACCAGGTCTTCTATCATAGGCTAACAACTGACTATCAACTATCAACAACTTTGTAGAACCCAAAGCTTTCCAAGTCAAGGAGGATATAATACTTGCAGAGGATCCTTCATCCACCATACATCGATAGATGTTTATGGAATTAACTCTAACCTTTATTTTGAAAGGTGCAGTAGAAGGAAGACGAGGCTCGACAAGATTATCCCAATCAAAGGAGACACTCCTAGAACTTGGAGGGGGTACATTCGAAGAGATTGGAATGCCCCCTATACTAGAATACTTTATACTACAAATCAAGAATATTCTGTTGTTAGGCACTTCACCCCCCAAAAGAGGAGTGGAATCAGCCAATGATTGCACTGGCTCGACCACATCATCAACCAATGGTTGGTGAGACTGTTGAGAAACCAGAATGGATTCAGGAGTGGAAGAACCTTCAGAATCTGACCATATCCTTTTTACAACTAGAATACCAGGGCACAAATGAGTAAGGTGGTCTCCCTTACATATATTACAAGGGAACTTAGGTTTAAAACTTCTACGCTTTGATTTCTTATCAACATCCATTCCACCAACATGACTAGCAGTGGTTTGCAGAGAGTCCCCAACATGACTTGTAGAGGTTAGTGACTCTTTCCCAAGAGAGATAGGACTTTTGCCCCTAGCCCTACTCATAAAAGTGGGTGAGTCAACAGAAACATGCCTCATATAGGTAGGTTACCCATTACTATTATGACTTTTAGTGACTAGACTTATGCCCCTAGCATGACTTGCAACGGCTGAGAGCTCATCTCCAACATGACTAGCAGACGTTGACAATGATTCATTGTGAGTATGAATTGTAGCGACTAGACTTATGCCCCCCGCATGACATGTAGCGGCTGAGAGCTCATCTCCAACATGACTAGTAAAGGTTGATGAGGATTGGATAGAACTATTATTTTTCTTCGTATTTCTCTTTCTGTTCCTTTTAGATCTCTTATTACAAGAGGGAGGAGAAAGAGGAATCCCAGATTTCTCTTTTAAAGAAGATAAACAATTAACACCATTTGATGCCCTTGAAATAAATCATTCGTTTGAGAAGCTTCAAGAACATAAATAATATTTAGAGTGGACCACAACGAAATTGGTAGTCCAACATTCAATCCAGGAATATTCAAAGTGTTCGTAAAGGGGGTACCAACGTTCCCAAAGAAAGGAAAAGCACAAGGATCCCCTTTTGGAAGGGAACATTGGTTGGTTTCCATAGGAATATTAGCCATATCTAACTTATTCACAAATCCTTCCCTTACAGGAATGTACAAATCAAACCTTTTCCCTTAAGAAGGCAACCCTACGACTCTCAATAAGAAAGAACAAAAGCCTTTCAGGATCGGTGAAGTTGTAGGTTAGTCACTTAGAATCTAAGGTCCAAAAGTGACAAGAAAGATCCACCTAAAGCTAACTAAATACAAAGAGCAAAGAGAAATCGACTATAAAGTCCCTAAAGATGAAACCAATCAAGCGACTTCCAAGTATTTCGGCTCCAAGTGATGAGGAACGAACGCCAAAATAAAATAAAGTGAAGTAAGGGACCTTCTGAAGGTAGTTTGGGATAATAACGGCCCAAGCTTACCAGTGAAAGTAACATAAACAGTTACAATGAACTGTAGACAAAAGCCTTTGCTAGTGCAAGCACCCAAGCTTCATAAGGGTACTCTCCAAAAGTACTAATGAATGTGATGCAATGTCTGCCTCAGGTGCCATGAGATTCCCCTCTGCTACCACCTATTTGACCTCTAGGAATAGAAACTATCGGCACTAGTTCGTATCAGAAGCCAGGCGGAATAGTCTCGGGGTAGGATCTAACAAGTAGGAGAGGGGGTATCTCTCTTCCTTCTCTTCACTCTCCCCCGTGCTTGACTCCCATTCATAGAGTTTTCCCGGTCTTTCTAACGACACTGGATTTCACTCATTATTCAACTTCAATGTTTGATAGTTTGAGTGGACTTGGAGAGTTAACTCTCCACTCACCTATTCCAAGGCCCAAAAGAGGTAGACTTGTTGGTGTAATTAATGACACATCCAAAAAATGTTCTAGTTCTTTTTAATTAATCTCTTGATTTTAAAGGGTTGTTCTTTAGGTCATGAGGACAATGAGAGTGAAATTTATGGTGTTTCCACACAAAATAAATCAATATAAACTTAGCTATATGCAAATGCAATGATTTTTCTTCGATGAAAATGGATTTCTATAACATTCTATGAACAAACTTGTACAAGCAATTTTTTCTTTTTCCAGAAAACACACTCCACACACTCAAAATCTAACAAAATTATAAAATTTCTGCAATGCAAACTATAATGATGGTGCATGGATGCTCATACAAGAAGAAAATGTGTTCCTTCACAAGATCAATAGGCCAACTTGACTATAAAGAGGGTACAAATTCAATAAAAAATTTCCCACAAAACCAAGCAAAACCATTTGAAAAAGTTCACAATTGCTCAAAAACAAAACAAAAGAAACCAAAAACAAAAAACTTGAAAAGAAAATGAAAGGAAAAAGTATGTTTTTGTCTTTTTATTTTAAAAATCCAAAGAAATTTTTGAGGTCACAAAAGACTACTAAACTTCAAATATTAAGAAACAAGCATAAAGAGTCCTTGAACTTCGCAAGTTATGCAACTCATCAATAAAATGAAACTTGAAACAAGAAAGGACTACAAACTTTGCATTAACTAATCTGAATAGCAGTATAAAATACTTCAACAAACCAATAGAATGTCAAGAAAGACGCTCAAGATTTCCAAAGAGACACTAAAAAACCATGAAAAACAAATAGGTCAACCAAAAAGGAAAGAAAAGAAAATCAATCTAAAAGTTGGGTTATAAATGAAACTGAAACAAATATCTTGTTCTAGAAAGCTAGAGAAACCAAGAACTTCTAACATAAGTCTTGAACCCAAAACACAAACTAAAACCTTACTCAAAAAGAAATCCTAGGTCAAATAGGTTTTTCACCGAGAAGAAGATTTGAAATTGAAAACTTGCAAGAGATAAAAGCTCTAATGACAACAAATGACTTGATCTGGATTTAAACAGGAACACAACAAAATACAGAGATAACCATATACACAAATATGCAGCGGAAATAATACTTCATTTCATTAATGGAAAATACTGAAATATGCTTACAACCAG
>APFE030912044.1:68440-88620 GCA_000404065.3 Pinus taeda | reverse complement strand
AATTAAGGAAACTGAAAATGCTGAGAGAAACAATGATGGGGGTCCAGATGGACTTGGCAGGTGGCCACCAATATCCACCTGGATCATGACTAGAAAATAGCAAAAGTCACAAGGAAACAACCTTAATTGGGAAAAGTATTTTGAAAAATTAATTCAAAATTAGGTATATGTGACTGTGTAAAGGCATAGAGGCATGTACACATGTTTCAAACAGGGGAAACTCATGTATACGCGAGTCTATTTGAGGAAACAAGTATGTATAGACTACTGTATCCCTAAAAAATGAGTATAAAAATCTCAATTAAGAAAATAAAAAATCAAGGCCTCATCCAAAAGATCAGACTTGATTCCTAGGAAGCCAATAAGTCACTGACACAGTAAAAACAAGAAATCAAGAAAACAAACCCTGATCAATAAAAAACAACCCAAACTAGGAAAAACAAGAATGTTTTCCCTAGTGGAGTTACCAATTCTGTTGCAGGTGGAAGCACCCTTGAGTCTTGGGTTGAAAATCCCAACAGAGTGGAGGGCATATAACATAAATAAATGTGCAGACAAATACTCTAAATGCTTAAACTACTAAAGTAGGAAGAAGTGGTATTACTCGGAGATCCCGTGTTCGATGTCAATCCCACGGGGTCCAAACCCTCTGCTCCTTCCAATGCCTTTAGAACCTGCAACTTATTCAAGCAAATCATATACAACAACAATAATAGAAAGCATGTTCATGATATAGGTGTTAAATCATGTAAGCAAGTGAGCAAATGAGCATATACATAAGATTCATAAGAAAATCATAACATAGATTAATGCATAAACACAATAGATATTGGGAATATAACAACTTTTCTTTATTGATGTAAGCTAAATGAAATGTGGAAAATTACAACCTGAGCCTTCCTCCAGCTCTAAGCGGAACCATCCTCCTGATCTGTCCTACCCAGGCCTCATCAATCTTCCTCCATCAATGCACACAAGGATGTCATAAAAGGGATGAAGGACATCTCAAAGGAGGAAACAAAGGTTTCCTATAACCTGGGAGTGTAGGAGGCACAAGGATTTCTTCAAATTTGATCAGGGATGTAATCAACTGTAATATCAATATCTCATCTCTTCTCCCCTTAGGCCTTCACATGAAGGTTTATTTATACTTCTCCAACTTAGTTATTTTAGTTGGGAAACAGTTGGGCCACGACTACAGTAGGTGGGTAATAGGTAAAACCCATAAGCTCCGCTTAAATTTAAGGAGATTATTTATTTTTTAGTGTTTTACACATATATGCGGGTTGGTTATAGATTGACTCGTGTTTACACACTTTTTATAAAGGGAAAAATAGCGTATGGGAAGTAAAAAACTATTTTTTATAATTTGGACCAAGTCTAGAAAGGAAAGGTTGCACTAGGCCATAACTAGAGCATCAAATCTACCAAGAGTGGTAAATGGTGCTATAACATACTCATTTTAAGGATTAATGAAACAATTTGGTGATTCCAATCATCGCTGTAAGAAGTATGTTTTTTCCCTCTGTAATTGTCATTTCATATATGTTCTTCTTCCTCTGAAATAGTGTAATAAAGCTACCAGTTTCGCTGTTATTCATGATTGTATATTTTACTGCTAAGTAGTAACAGTACCTGTGGTAATTACATATTTACTTGTGTTATTTGAAAGACTACAATGCATGTATGAGAAAAAAATTACATATGCTAATTAGTAACAAATGTATTCATGATGTATAGATCTTGTGACCTTAATTAGCGCTCCACTATTCCTGCCATTGTGCCTCTTCAGTCTTCCATATTTTTGTCAGAACATTGTTGCTTAGGATTATCTATGGTTTACAACCCTATGCATGGAATTCCTTCCTTTCTTCCTCCTCTTCACTTTACTACAACACATATATTAACGCTGCTTATCATTGTGTGTCGAACACCAGAACAAGACATTCATTTTCAAGGTTAGCCTGATTTACCCCATGAGTATTTGGATCCATGTATCCACTTGAGTTTACGTGGATGAAGGACTATTGAACCAAGCCTATTTCAATATATTTTCCAACTACGTGATAATTGGAGTGTAGTAGAAAGCCCTACTCGTAATATCGAAAAGCACTCCTCTCTTTAAGATGTCCTAGGAGCTGGTCTACAATCAACCCAAAGGTTGTCTCTAGGAATATTTCTATATATCCTAAAGAACTTGTGCTATAGGCGCTAGAAAAGGAAACATCACATTTTTGGCATCGTTGTCGAGGATGGAACTTAAATAATTTTCCCTTGGTACAACAAATCTTTACATTCCCTCTATTAGGTGAGCAAGGGAAGTGTGGGTTGAAGATCTCTCACCTTGGTGACTCCATTGTTTGAATTTCATTATAAACACCTTGGCAACTCCAATATCTGAATCTTAATTGTAAACAATCTGACAAATCCACTATCAAGACATGGAGTAGAAGATAGAAGAGATGGAGAGGTTAATAAAGAAATCATTCTTTAGACTAATAAAATTGGAGTTTGAAAATAAAAACCATCAACAATAGATACCAGATGCAAATAAAGTTTAGGGGAACTTATATTCCTCTTTCTCCGATAAAGAACAAGAACTCAGAGCATATGAAGAACAGGAGGAGGATATTGATGCAACACTGAATGATTAAGAGATTGATGATTACTCTAAAGAGTTCACTAACCTCATGTAGGCTCAGCTGCATAAGAAATACTATTTGCATTCATCTGGACAGAGATTGAGATGGCAAGACCAAAATGAGGTATTTCTTCCCCAGAGCCTCTTGAGCTAACTGATAAGGGAAAGGGGCCTTTAGATCCAAACTTCCTTAAGCCTAAAGCACTCAAAGAAGAGAAGTCACCACCCCCCCCAGGCGCATCTTGGATAAATAAAAAGATCCTAGTGTGAGTGGCTGCCCCAACCAAGAAGATACTGGTCAACAGACTATCCAAGAAAATGATGTAGGTGCAATTTTCTCTCATCGGGTCCATGATCTAGTAGATGAATACATGGAATATTTCTTTGGCATGAAATAATATTCCTCAATTCCAAGCCCCATTATAAGGTTCACGGAGGATATTAATAGAGGTGAGCATCAACAATCATGTTGGAGGAACACATCAAATATTTTGTCCGAAGTTGTTTCAGGGTGCATACTTGTTTTGATTTTTAAAGTTCACTAGCATGGAGGCATGTGGTCCAGTACTTTGATGTTGGGATGGTGTCATTGGAAGGTGGACATAACTTGGTTTATTTGAGCCTTGTACATAAGTAGGAGTGGTACAAAAATAATCTCAATAATTGAGCATTTAATTTCTAGTTGTTAGAATTTATTTTTCTACATTTTAGTTTGATGAGGAAAGGACTCCTTGCAAATAAAGTTCCATGGAGATTTATTCGTTTTATAGATTCATTATATTTTTAACTCCATGCCCAAGGGTGAAAGATATTGGTCTATAGGTTCTCAACACCTTTCCATCAAGGCATTGTCCCTAGTTGGAGCCAATACTGTCACTCATTGCAAAATTTGTTTCAAAAGAACCGAAATTTTTGAAGCCAGATTCCAACCCACATAAGCACTCAAAGCTAAATAAGGCCCCCTCCATTTTATATTTCTCAGAATTAGCCTTCCAACGGTATGTGGAACTCCCCTAATGGACCTTAGAACCAAAAGTTAGAGCACATTGAAGGTTACCCTTGAAAACCATAAATCAAAAAGAAAATGCTTAAGTGTAATCTCAGATCCCACAAATCAATGTTTTTTAAAGCAGTAGTAGAGGAGGTCAGAGGAAACTAGTGATTAGTAATCAATGATATTGGTAATTGGAAATCGAAGGTCCAAGGCATAGTATATATCGACGATCAGAGATCCTACAGTATTGGTGAGGTCACACATCGATGATCCCGCACATCGGAGGTCCAAGGAATCAAAGCAATAGGAGATCGACACATCCCAATCGGCAATAAAATAGATGATGCCCCTTCAAAATTTTTATTGCGATTAAAATTGTTGGGGTTTGAGCCTCTAGTATTAAAGTGTTGGGAAAGCCTTGATATATTTAACAAAGGAAATCAGTGGAAACCAAGGGCAAGCAGACCTTTTTCTCTCTCCTCTAAAGGGGCCACATGGCTGAATACTATTGGTCTTGATAGGGCCATGTGGTGGCTAACGTCACCTTGACGTGGAAGTACTGTGGACACATGACCTACTGATCTAGAATTTTCAGGGTCCTATGGGGGCATATCTAGGTGACACATGTCACTACTCAAGAAGCAAAACATGGCAGTGATGACATCATTAATTGAAGATCGATAATTTAAAAGTTAAAGTGTGCTATTAAACCGCCGATTGCGATATCCCGACTCCATGGGCCCAAAGCTAGGCAAACAAGTGGCACAGAGAAAGTCACATGGATATGTGTGCCTAATGAATCGATACCAATGGTGGAGTGAAAAATTTGTGCAAAGCATTTATAATGTGTATAAAATTTATTGAAGGTTTTTTTTAAGTTTAAGCCCTGGAATAGGCCCTCTCTTATTCTCTTTCCATGTGGGCCAAACCACATCAGCGTTTGACAACCATAATTTTTGGGAGGATGCACCAAAGACATGGATTTGAAATCGCCAATACGTCAAGCTACAATATTATACAAGCCCCAAGCACTGAAGTGTGTGGTCCCATGTGTTACACATGGGGAACATTACTAATGTTGTGTTCTAAAGAACTGACCCCCATCCCAAGCTCTTATCATCTTAGTTTCTATCTAAGCCCTAGGGCTAGGGAAATATTGGGCCCAATCGAAGATTGACGTTTGCAGTTTCGTAGAGGTTTTTCAGTCTAAAGTTGCCAAATTTTTGACCTCTGATATTTGGCCAAGTTCATGGTCTATAGAGGAAAATGAAAGAAAAGGGGTTGAAACCATTTACAAAGGAAAAATAGCGCCCAAGCCAGAACAAAAGGCCTTAACACCCGAAGGCTAAGAACTAGGTCATAGCCCTCAGTTACATGAGAATAAATAAATAAAGGTGCTAAACCATAGGGGGCTAAAGCAGATCGAGACTCACTATTCTGTAATGCCTTCTAGAGTAAAAGTCTCGATGTAGTAAAGTATTGATAGTATGGTACATAACTCTGAATGTGTATGGGTTGGAAAATACAGTATTAAATGAAGGCATGGAGTAATGGTAACTTAGTATGGGGCTTAAGGAAGACTTAATGCATCAACATGGAGCTCCACTTAGTCATACAACACAGGACAACCAGGTTGATCTCAACTTCCACTCTCCGAGAGGAAACCATAGTTAATCGCTTTAGCTCCATAGAGCGGGTAATTTCGGCATTTAAGGTGAAAGAAATTGGAATCAACTGAGTAGCAGGAGAGGCATATCATGGCAGAGACGTGGCCTGATCAGGGGCAATCTCAGGAATGGCACAAGGATACTTCCTCCCATTATCATTTAATTTTTCCTTTTTCTTTTGTTTCTGTAATTTCTATGTATTTTCAAGAAAGGAATCAAATCCTTTAGAAGCATTTTGAGTAGCAGAGTTATTGCAGGCCGAGACAGCTAGTCAATCGTACTGCTGGCCCTTGGCTGAGATATTTTGTAACTATTGATTCAAAGATCCCCATATCTGTATAAATAGGTGGAATAAGCACTTAAGAGGGGTTCTATAATTTTGCACCCATACGGGTCCCAATTCTTTGGTTCTATTTGCTTGTTATTAAGGGACGTGAGCTACATATGGCTAAATGTAATGGACTAATACATTGGACTCATTTTGAGGATTAATGAAAGTCTTTGATGACAAATCCTAGCTCTAAGAAGTATTTTTTCCCCTTTTTAACTCTCATTTCATCTGCATTCTTCTTCGTCTGAGATAGTGTAATGAAGATACCAGTTTCACTCTTATTCATGGTTGTATATTTTTCTGCTAAGTAGTAATAGTAACTATGGTAATTACATATTTACTTGTGTTATTTGATAGCCTATAGTACATGTATGAGAACAGATTTAGATATGATAATTAGTAACAAATGTATTCATGATGTATGGATCTTGGGACCTTAATTAGTGCCCACTATTCCTGTCATTTCACCTCTTCAGTCTTCCATAGTTCTGTTGGAACATTGTTGCTTAGGAGTATGTATAGTTTACAACCCTATGCATTGAATTCCTTCCTTTCTTCCTCCTCTTCACTTTACTACAATGCATATATTAAATCTGCTTATCATTGTGTGTCGGCCACCAGAACAAGACATTCCTTTTTAGATTAGCCTGGCTTACCCATTGAGTATTTGGATCCATGTATCTGCTTGAGTTTAGCCGGATGAAGGACTATTGAACCAAGCCCCTTTCATAATTGGACCAATGAACAATTGGACTACAACAGAAAGCCCTACTCATAATATCCAAAAGCACTCCTCTCTTTAAGATGTCCTAGGCACTAGTCTACAATCAACCGAGAGGTTGTCTCTAGGAAGCTTTCTATATCTCTTGAAGCACTTGTGTTACAGGTGCTAGAGAAAATGACAACAATACCTTTGAATCTTCACCTTCGCATCTTTGATGTATGCCACGCAATTTAATAGCTCTAAGAATGTGTTATTGTACTCATCAATAGTAATATTACCTAACATATGCTCATGAAATTCCTTAACCTTGTTGTCATAGTACCTCCAACTAATTTCTCACAAAAATATCTCTCAAACCTTCTCCATGACATATCATTTTCCCTAATGTATTTGATGTTTATTAAATCTTCCCACCAGATGTCAAATTTACCCATTAAGCTAAATAAACTACTCTAGCCTTCATATTATCAGAATAACATGGAATCTAAAATAATTCCTCACTCTTAACATCCAAGATTCTGCCTCTTTATCCTTTTTAGCCTCTTTGTCAAAGGTAGGAAACTTGGATTTATTGAACTCCTCTAACATTAAGCTCTTCTCACTCCTCCATTACCAATGATTTCTCTTGCCTACAACACTAGACAACTGGTTATGGTTGTTGGATTCTCTTTCCAAGGTACTGAGTGGAGTTTCTCCTCTCTCTGTGTCTTCACTAGCTTTCTTGTTCCTTTAATTTCCTTAATTTAATTCCTTCTACTTTATTGACTTCGTTCCCTTTATTTTGGATTTCATAAGGTATTTCCTTGGATTTATGCCTACCTAGGTAGCTACCAGCAATATCATAGTACTTTGGTCTTTGTATATCTGAAAAAATTTGTAGGATCACAACATGCAGGTCTTCTTGTCTCTCATGCTCGGAAAAACCTCTTTATCTACCTTGCAAATTATCAACTAAACTCTCAAATTCTCGAGGGTTTTCATTAAGCTATGGAATTTTTTTGTCTCACCTCTTTCACATGGAATCCTCTTGCTGAAGATGCCATAATCTAGGCATGTTGTACTCTACCATTCTACCATTTGTTCCTTCTTATTTGATGGAATTTGTAACATTTTATATATTTCTCTCTTTTTGCTATTATACACACATAAGTGTTAGCTAATTCAAACATAATTGAATATATGTACTCATATCCTTAACATATATACAATACACATAGTGATCGAAAACTATTTTTAGTTTTAAATCCCATGTCAGTATGCAGGTTAGAAAAAAATGACATGTCAGGACACCACAAATTTGTCAAAGGAAACAATCACATTAGTGGTAGTTTGAAATCAATACACTTGTGCATATATTAATTAAATCATAATATTTAAATGTTTATCCTATGTGTGCATATAAGCTTCTCTAGGTCTAGTATTGAACCTCTTGCTCTATTATTATCCACTTTGTAGTTCTCAATAGAGCTTCTAAACTTCCTCTTTAAAGGTACATCTATTCCAAGTTTTGAACCAAGGTGTTGTTACACAAATATAACACATACCACTATGTAGCAAAGCTTCTATGTTTCTTGTTTAGGGACCCTTTAGTCCAAGTGTTGAACTTGGCTTCTGATACCAATATGTAACACTCCCTCCCAACCCATTGTACTATCTTAGGCTATGGAAGGTTTTACTTATTGTTTAACCCAATCCCTGAGGTTCATTATGAATATGGGGTTAGAAAAAACCCTGATTTTTGCAAATATACAAAATTCACTTCTAATATGACCATCACATTCAACTCATCAAGAGATTTTTGGTGACACGAATCTTACCTTGATCAAATTTCTAGATCAACATTTATGATTGTATAAAGGTTGGCCCATCATAGGAAGCTCTGTGAGCATCCTTACCACATGGCACCCATGTGGATTCTACACAACCTTGAGAATTCAACTATATGGGTATTTCCATTGGACCCATGTCATACCGCTATGTCCATCACCATCTGTAGTGTAGGTAGAAGTGGGTAGTGAATGGCAAGGGTGGTCCAAGCTTCCACATTGAAAATAGGGCAGGGTTTTCCAACCCCCATAAACACACTCAAAGGTGTTGTAATGTGCAAAGATTCTGGGGGCAAGAAATGAGGGGTGGGTGATAAAGTGGGTTCCACCCTCAAGGTTGCACTTGGACCCCACCAAGTTCAATCTGATGCACAATCTCACCGATTCCTTAAACTTAACCACTACCACAGATAGCCAATGGATGGTGTTTGTTCACACATGAAATGGTTCAATTGCGGTTTAGTTCCACCAAAACCCGCTTGGTGTCAGCCCGCCAATAGTCATGTGAGGTTAAACTCCATTTCCTGCCAATGCTGATGGAATACCATATGTCATAGGAAATGAATATCCTAGGGTAATGTCTCTAATTGGAAGGACAAATGGCTTACCCATGCCTCCAACTTGTATTATTATGGAAAGTCTTCCCTTGGGAGTAATGGACCAAGGCCTAAGGTCTCAACCTCTTGAGGTAAACAAGGTAAATCATTATAGAAATAGTTTGACTATGCATTCCTTCACATACCATCAAAGTATATCACATAACCATAAACACATAGCTACACAATATTCATGAGCTTCATGATAGATAACATAGTCAAGGAAAACATCAAGCCACATTTTGTTCATGGATGCATCAACGAGATTCATAGCTTAACCATTCATTCACATCCATAACAAATAATATATTCGATCATTCATACATAATACAAATTCATCATAGTCCATAAAGAAATATTTATGATAAATGCACACTTATCTATATGTTTAAAGACAACCAACAACTAAAGGAGGGACTTCATCTCTCCACCCAATTATAGTTGGACCACACTACAATTATTTCTTGCACCCAACCACCACCAAGCCAGATCCAAAGTATGAGGAGATGCATATTCAAGGACATTCACACCCAAGTCTTAAGCACATAACTAGGAGAAGCATTGGAAAATGTAACTAGGTTCAATATTCATTAAATGTATTTAAGTCATATTGTAATGTACTTGTCAAAAGAATAAAGAAAATAATTATTATTATTACTATTCTCACTTATTAAACCATGGGTTTCATGCTTGGCTCACCATGTTTTAGGTCAAAATCCCCATTGAGGACGTCTATGATTTATTCTGAGTCAATAGAGTCATTGTACTTTTAAATACACCCTTCTTGGGCTTTTGAATCATGTAAAAAGGTTAAGTATTGAGTTAAATATGAATTAAGTTGTCTCCACACTAGGTCAGCCTTAAGATGATCAAGTCGGCCTCAAAGGAGGTTATTCAACCTCACCAAAGGGTTATAAATGAAGCCATTTGAATTTTGTTTGAAGCACTCTCCCTCACAAGAAATTTCAATATCTCTTGAAGCTGGAAGAAGTGTGAAATAGAAGGAGGAGAAGGAAGTGTGAGTTTTGTCTAAGAGAAGGAGAAAGGGAAAATGAAACCTTTGGTGCAATTATCTCTCTCTCTCATGCCCTAGTTTGGAAGATCGAAGTTTCTTTTGTTGATGTCGTAGCTAGTTATCATATGATGTCATAGCCAGTTGTCATGTTTATGTCGTATCCAGTTGTCATGTGATGATGCCACCTCAAGAAGTTGTATTGGGCCAATATCAAAGGTTCTAAGTGAAGATCGAAGTCTTTCAGTGAAGATCAAAGTCTCAAAGGCAAGGTCGAAGTTGTTGGGTAGAAGAAAGTATTTTCGTTGTTGCTGCTGTTGCAAGGTCAAGAAATATCATCTGCAAGTAAGGAATAAGGCTGACATGGTGTGGAGGAAATTTTGTGTCAAGGTTAAGAGTCTTTGAATATCTCTGGAAAACTATTGAAGGAAGAATTACTGATTGGTTTTTCCCCTAGAGAGGGGTTTTTCTCTGGATTTGAGCCTACATCTGGTGTCCATTTATTTATGTGCTATTGCTTTGGTAATCTCTCGATGAAATAAAAGAACTAATATATAAAGAAACATAATAAAAAATCAAGAACATAACAAGTAATTATCAAGAATAAGAAAAAATTTATGCCTTTCTGATTTTCTAACATGGTATCAAAGATTTGGTGAAGAAAGAAGAAAAAGGCAGTCTCAAGTACTTGATCAAGGAACCATTCAAAAGGATTATCTTAGGGAAGGAATCTACTATAGTCAAGTAAGATGTCTAAAACAATTAAGCGAGAGGACAAACTTGAAGGAGCCCCAAACTAAAGGTCCTGGAAGAAGAGGATTGACCTCATCCTTGAAAATAACAAAGTACTTGACTTGGTCAAAGGAAAAATAAAGAAGCCTACAAATGACTCTAGTGATGCTCACAAAGTGAAGTTCAAATAATTATAATTGGTGGCCATGAATCTAATGATAGAAGGAATAAAGGAAAATCTTGCCCCATATATAGCCAACATCAATCATACTCAGGAAATGTATGAAGCCTTGTCAAAGTTATTCACTAGTAAGAACATTTGTTAAGTGGCAAGCTTGAGGAATGAACTAAGGACCACAAAGATGACTAAAGAAGATACAGTGGCTTCCTTCTTTGTGAAGATAGCAAGAATTAGAGATTATATTTTGGCCATTGATGAGATTATTCCAGACAAAGAACTCATGATTGCTACTCTATTTGGATTGCCACCTACTTGGGGTGCATTTGCTGCAGGACTTAACAATTGGAAGGAAGCTCCCATTTTTGAAGAACTATGGACTGCCTACAATCAAGAATAATTGAGGATCTCTCGAGTTGCAAATCTTGAAGGAGTATCTAATTCCTACACTTCTCAACACAAAGGAAAGAAGTCAAAATGACCAAGGAAGAAAGTAGACATGTCCAAAGTAGAATTATATCAATGCCATATGAAGGGTCACTCTAGGAGTGACTGTCTCGACAATCCAAAGAATAAGAAGAGAGATAAATATCATGCCAACACTATTGAAGAAGAAGATCCAAAGAAAGTCAAACCTGAAGAATATGATATAAGGAACCTACAATATTAAGTACTTTGCTTCTAGTTCTAGATATTCTATTTTGTATTTTTGATGTTTTAGAATTTATAGGTTTTTAACATGTTTTTGGAAAAAGACATTTTTTTTTTCTTGTAAGTTTATAGGTATCTCTCAAGCCTTGGATGGAACCCCCAACAACTCCCAAAGATAAGTATCTCATTTCCTTTTAGTTTTTGGTTTCATATACTCATTTAGTTTTGATTATATTAATACTAATAACCATTCTCCCTCTATTGTCTTGATTAGGAAAACATCTACTATATTCTCAAGGAGTATGAAAAAGGAACTCTCAAGACAAGGTTTGTCAAGGAACAAAGGTATGCGTTAAAACATTGATTTGTTTATAATGAAGTTTTATTCATTTGACAATCTATTACTAACATTGTTGTGACTAGCTATAGTGAATCATATTGATTCTTATTTTGGGTGATTCATCACTTGATAAATCTACCCCACTCCTTTTATTAACTGATTTTATAGAACCCTAGACATGTTCTATAGAAAATCCTAACCTAAGGGTATGCTAATTTGAATGTTTAAAACCCTAAACTGCTTAGGGATATTAAGAAATGTTATTTGAATTTTTGTTAATGATTTCATGTTTAGGATTTTGTCATGATTAGGAAAATCTAACCTATTAGGGTTGAATGATAAAGTTTAAAATCCAAAACCTTTGAAGTATTAGTAAATTTGGGTTTTATATGTTCCTATATTGAAACTCTAACTCATTAAGATTTGGTGGAATGTATAAGAAAGACCCTTATAATGTCTTAGAAACGATTTCCTTGGTATGTGTGTGCTTGTTTGATTAAACCCTAGTCTAATGAAGTTTGTTGTATGTCTAACTCTTATTGATATTTGTGAAGTTGGGTTTGACTAACACATGATATGAAATGCCTATGCATGATGATGAAGTCCCGGATGTATGGGATGACCTATTTTTCAGTAGTAAGGAATCCTAGGGTTTGGAAACAACCTCCAGTCAAAGTTTGTCTTTCTAGGATGATAATATTTGTGAAATTATAGGGTTTTGGAGTTGAACCTTAGTAGAAGTAAAAATCTATGATGTATGATGATAATATGATGATTTGAGATTTGTATAATATTGTTGAAATATGAGTTTTAGTGGGATTGATGTTTGATTGAAAATCTAGGGTTTGAAACTAACCCTAGTAGAAGCGGGTCATTCTAACGACTAAGCTATGATTGGTTTTGATTAATTATCTTGTATGAAATCTAGGATTTGTATAAAACCCTAGTGGAAAATCTAACATTTGAATTCTGAAAGTTGTTAAATTCCTTGTAGATATATATTTGTTTGAAGTTTTTAATGATGTTGGACCTGTCAACATTTAGGGGATATCACCAGTAAGAAGTCCCAACTATACCTCAGACTGTTTGGAGTAGGAGTTCCAGCAGTGGGTGGTAGTATAATGCCTTAACCATGGTAGCGTGTAGAGATAAGTATGATAACTTTGGGTTGAAGCAAGTGTGTGACCTTGCAGCAAGTCAAGTGAGATTCAAAGGGGTTCTAACACAGAGAGGGGAAAAAGAAGTGTGTGCCTTAGAAGCCTGTAATAGTACGTAGCCTGAAAGGAACACACGAGTAGAATGACATCAAAAGATGAAATGTGGAATATTTCACAAACAAAAGTGACGGGTTAATCCAACAACACACATATAACAAGATTTATACAATTACATACAAAGTAGTTCATAAGAAAATTCATAAGTTAAATAACATACATTGTTAGAGCAACTAGAATATTCCAACTACAATAAAAACATATGCATGAAAGTGTGTTGGCTATGTTATTATTATATAAGTCAAAATTTCCATCCATACATACACCATTGACAACCACTAGCCCCAGTAGTGGCACATTACAGTCAAGAACACCTACTCCTCCAAAGTATACTCTCTCTACGTTGTGGAGAAGCCAAGGCTCGTCACAATACTCCCAAGCCTTTTCTAAGCCTAAGCCTAGACAAAATATTGGCTCCCAAAAGCATGTTCTATTAGTTATGAGGTTCTATTTATAACAAAGGGTGGGGTGACCCTTGACATTCCCCTTTGTGACTCTTTGACTACCCTCATGAATCTTCAACTTCCTTACAAGTAACTCATTACATAACATGATGACCTTTCACATTCCAGTAATGACACTTGGAATTTCACTTACAATATATTTACAATAATGTTACATTTCCATACATACCCATGTAAGACAAAATAGGCTAGAGAAAACCTGACAAGACAAAACATTATGACTCTAAAGTTTGGGAAAAGACAAACTCAGAAACCTCCACTTGCTGGTTCTCGATCACATGCCAATCTTGGTACTGCATGATGGTGTCCCCCAACTTCCTAATGTTGTATTCCTGAAGGCAGACTCTTGCCTCTAGGCATCTGAGTTTATGGTCTTGGGACCCGTATCCAACTCATTCTGAAGCATGAGAAGCATGATGTTGACCTTGAAATAACCACCAATGTACTTATGCATGTTGTATGCGTTCGGCTCCAAGTCTTCTTTGGTGTCCTCTCATCTTAGCTCCTCAACGTAATCATGATCTCTAGCCGAACTTGGTTCTTGTGTTTAGCGTTGGTGAGGAAACATGCATTTGTTTACTTTCTTCCACAGTTGTTGGTTGTTTCAGCTCATTAACCTATATGGGCATTATTTTCTTCATCAATGTGCCTTGCATTTCTTCTTCTTCTTGCATCTGCTTCTCTCTTGTTCTTTCCTCCTCAACTCCCTTCCTTCCTTCGATTCTTGCTTCGCTTGCTGCGATTTCAATTTTGCTACCTACAAGCTCTACTTTTCTCTCTTCCTCTGCTCTATTTTTTGTGTCCCCTGCTTCCTTTTTCTTCTGTTGCCAAAGTTTTCTGCATGAATATTGAATCCCATTCCACTTTGTAGCTTTTTTCTCCCACTATTATGTCAACAAATTCCTCTTTCCTTGATATTGTATTGAATTGTTTCCTTCTGCTACTAATGTTCGTCTTGTTGCCATGTTAGTGTTGATTCCTTTTCTATGAATAATTGAGTTTCTGCATATATTGGCAAGTTAACTGGATTTTTCTCAACTTCTTCCCTAGTAATGCTTTCAGTGATCTCTCTTGAATAAATTCTCTTTTGGTGCCATGGTAGAATGACTACTGGAGAGAAGTGCTTCATGAGTGTGGTATATGTGGGACATAAATGACACTTATGAAAAGAAAACATTAGCTCTTACAAATCTAAATTCACAACATGATCAAGCAACAATTAGGGAATCTGATGATAAGGATTGCACAATTTGACTGACAGGGGTGACTGACTGACTGTGGTAACTACACACTACACAGTCCAAGTAGTCAGTGTGGAAGCTTGATGACTGGAACTATGAAAGGTGTATTTTAGTTTAGGCCAGGGCATGGGAGAGACTGTGCATTCTACAGTCTCAGTGGCCAAGCTATGAGACTGGCTCCTGGAACTATGTAGTGCATAATTGGAGCCAAATTAGGAAAGGATCTACATAATTCTAGAAGCCAAGGCAGAGGCCTTGAGCTCCCAGATTGCGTAGTGCATGCAATGAAATGTGAGATCTAAACAAGGGGAACTAGATCTACACATGGCGAGTGTCAAAACCATGGATATCTAAATGATGATGTGACTATGGCTGAATATCTAACTAAGTGTTGATGCATGAATGTGAAAGAAGTGCAACAATTGATCAAACTATAGGACAACGAAGCATGTGAAGAGAGTCGCTACAACTACGATTGTTGGTGCGAAAACGGGAATACTCATGCGACACTTGGGAAAGGAAATATATAACTTGAAACAACACTTTTATAAAATAAAACAAGTTAAAATTACAGCAATCGTTCAAAGAAACAAGTGAAACAACACTCTCACAAGCTAAACAACAAAAAGTAACAAAAAAAGAAACAAAAGACAATAAAATCAAAACTCACCCGAAAAAGCGACGACAATGCTCTGAAGATTCCTTGATCTCATCAGGAATGATAGAGCTGTATGATCAAATGCAAAAATGATATGTAGAGGCATTCATTACATAGAATTGAGCCAACTGGTATTTATGATGCATATGCTTGAGATAAATGACAAAAGTGACACTTGGCAGAACTTCTAAAGATAGCAATGTGCCATCTTCAAGAAAATAATAATAGATCCCTACCTCCTAGGGATGCTTATTTCCTTTTAGTTTTATTTCTTTTCTTCGGGGGGTAACCTGCCATGCTTTCCCGAAAATATTGCACAGTTTTGGAAAGGAATGGGAAACTCTCTGGCTCATGCACTACACAATTTTCGAGCACAGTGAGGTCCTACACAATTTCTGGGCTTAGTGGTTCTCGGCTACCTCTCATGTTCTGTGCAATTTTCCAACTGAAGGTTGGTTATCTACTAGCTCTATGCAATTTTTAAGCTCAAGGCTCCACGTCAGCTTGAACTACGCAATTCCTGAGAGCAAGCCTAGTTGCCCTCAAGGACTGTGCAACTCTCTAAGGCAAGCCCATAACTAGGTGGAAACCAATTCAAGAGATCAACTTATGGGTTATACAATAAAATAAGTAAGAAAACACAAGCCATAATGCAAAGGATGAAGCTCAACCAAAGCACAAGAACCTCGGTCAATGCGAGATGAGTTGTTGTAGTTCAGAAGGGAGGCTCCAAAACTAGGCAAAGGAAAAATTTTGTTGGGTGGTTGTAGGCACTGCAACAAAAGTGTTTCTATGGTTTTCTATATGTTGTAGTAGGATATGTCACGCCTATGAAAGAAACATCGAAACCCTAGATGGAATGAAAGTTATAATCTAGGGTTTATGAAAAAATCCCTAGAAAGATGTTGAAGAATGTGTTTCTTGTTTAATTTTGGGAATCTGATATATGTAAGGTTGGAATTCTTCTGTAATTCTGATATGTCTAATTTCATGCTTCTATAGTTTTGGTTGTACTTTCTATCTAAGTTGCGCAAGTACACAATCTTCAAATGGTGAAGATGTTCGTTGATGTGATAAGCATGACAGGGATGATGATAACTCTAATGAAATGGTTGGAATCCATGAAATATTCTATGATGATGAAAATATAAGAGATCTCCCTTAGATTAAGAGGAAGTCTCAATAAAGAGATTTTCCCTAATTGAGAGGGAGGGCATCACTTGGTTTTGATTGAGGAATCAATTTTGGAGGATATGTTGCTGCGTGGGAAGTAGGAAAGGAAAGTGTATGATTGAGTAATCTTCTGTTAGAGATTTAGTTGATAGTGCTATTATAAAAAGTATAGAAGCAACATCATATTGTCTGGAAGACACCAGAGGTTTGTATTTGATTATGTACAAATGAGAGTATATTATTGATTGGGGTTGTGTTTGTACATGTGAATCTCTCGAAGGTGAATTTGGTAGCATGTTGGTTACCAATCAATTTGATTGGGAGAGATTGGTTATCCTTGATCTACTAGCTCAAGAAGTGTTGAGGCTTTGTGAGTGAAGCATTGCCTAGGAGGACATATGACCACCACTTTATGTTGATGTCTAGATCCTAAAGTTGGAAAAGGTGTTGTTGATTATAGAGCTATGTTTTTGGATACATAGTTGGATCTTTGAGTTGGTGGTTAGAAAGTAAGCCTGATGGAACCTAGAGAGGTTGAAAGCTTGATTCCATCTTAGTCCCACCCAGATAGATTACCCTGATTACAAATCTAGTCCATGGCATTACAGTGCCTAAATTGTTGAGAGACAAATGGATAGATTGCCTTGGTCAGGAATCTAGTCCATGGAATTGTGGGGCCTAAAGTTCTTCATGGTTCATATAGTTGATATCTTCTTTGTACTTGTATATGATGAATACCTCCCTAGTTAAGAGGGAGTGTTGGAAAATGTAACTAGGTTTGGTCTTCATTAAATATATTTGAGCCATCTTGTAATGTACTTGTCAAAAGAATAAAGAAAATAATAATTATTATTATTATTATTGTGACTTATTAAAGCATGGGTTTCATGCTTGGGTCACCATGTTTTAGGTGTAATTCCCCATTAAGGGCTTCTAGGATTTATTCTGAGTCAATAGAGTCATTGTACTTTTAAAGAGACCCTTCGTGGGCTTTTGAATCATGTAAAAATGTTAATTATTGAGTCAAATATGAATTAAGTTGTCTGCACACTAGGTCGGCCTTAAGATGATCAAGTTGGCCTCAAAGGAGGCTATTTAACCTCACCAAAGGGCTATAAATGAAGCCATTTGAATTCCATTTGAAGCAATCTCTCTCACAAGCAAGTCAGATATCTCTTGAAGCCAGAAGAAGTGTGAAATAGAAGGAGGAGAAGGAAGCGCGAGTTTGTTCTAGGAGAAGGAGAAAGGGAAAATTGAATCTTTGGTGAAAATATCTCTCTCTCTCATGCCCTAGTTTGGAAGATCGAATTTTCCTTGTTGATGTCATATTCGGTTGCCATGTTGATTCCATAGCCAGTTTCCATGTGATGATGCCACCTCAAGAAGTTGTATTGGGCCAAGATCGAAGGTTCTGAGTGAAGATCGAAGTCTTTAAGTGAAGATCAAAGTATCTAAGTCAAGGTCGAAGTTGTTGGGTCGAAGAAAGTATTGTCGTTGTTGTTGTTGTTGCTAGGTCAAGAAGGATCATCTATAAGTAAGGAAGAAGGTTGAATTGGTGTGGAGGAAAGTTTGTGTCAAGGTCAAGAGTCTTGGAATATCTCCAGAACACTATTAAAGGAAGAATTATTGACTGGGTTTGCCCCTAGAGAGGAGTTTTGCCTTACTTGTGAGCCCACATCTATTGTCCATTGTTTTATGTTTTATTTCTTTAATAATTGCTTGATGAACTAAAATAAAGAATATATAAAGAAACATAATAACCAATCAACAACATCACAAGTAATTATCAATAATAAGAAAATAGTTTTTCCTTTCCAATCTTTTAACAAGAATGAGTTGACTATCAAGGTGGTTTCACCGCCCCAAGGAAAGCACCATAGTGAATCTCTTGTTCCATGCTTAAAACACATGGCTTCACCCAATATTAGATGAGTTCCATCTTAGTTCCAGTAGGTGGAATCATTTCTTTTAGTGGTTTATCAACCGCCTCTCATGGTAAGCACTACAGGGGTTCAAGGCCCATTTTCCTGGTGGTTTCATATCCCTAGGAAAAGAAATATAGTTACCTATATTACCATATCCCAATGGTTTATCAACCAGGAAACAAGAACTAGGAGGTTTCGAAGCCCCGAGGCAACCACCATAGTGACTAATTTCTCCATCAATATCTTCATTGATAAATTGGGCTTAAACATGCCACATAGTGGCCTCAACGTAGTCATAGTGAACACTTTCAATTCTCAGAGCACATGGTTCAATCCATGCCCATCTTTGCTAGTTTTGAACAAATCTCCCTCCTCTTGTTTCACCCAAAAATCCCTTGTTCCGTGAGATCTATTTCTTTTCTCTCTACACAATAAACTTCTGTGTCAATCACTCTATCTCCTCTGCACACTTCGACCACTTTCTTTCTCCATAGCAACTGACAAAACTAAATACTAAAGTCTTGGGTCCTCCACACTTCCTTTGCACTTCTAACATTTTTGGTCCACAACCTTCTTCTCACTCTGCTACATTCCACGAGCAAAATGGAACATTATGGTGTCATCCTCCACTTAGGTTTCCCAATCCAACTTCAATATGTGTCAACATGGGCCAATCTATTGTTAGGTGGGTAGTCATCACAATTCAAGGGTAGTTGGTATGGGTTTCTCATGACATGCTAGAGGAAAATAAACCAACACATAGTAGGCACTCAATGGCCACACAAACAGTAGCCCTCCCCTCTAATATTTGGATCTATATGTCTCACCAATAAAATCAATCATCATTTTATTTCCACATATATTTTCATACATCTATAATTTACACAACTGGGTTTACATAAATGGGGGGTTATGGAAAAAGTATTGTTACAAAACCCTTCCTGGTTTTGGTATGAAGCAAGGGGATTCTTGTTACAACTAATCATAGGTTGCTACATAATCAATGGTAAACCATGATGGTTTCCACTCTGGCGTCATACTTTCTTATTAACTTTTAAACATACCTATGCCCCCTCCTATCGTTGATTTGGCCAAGCTTTCCGATCCAATAGTGTAGTTAGTGAGGGACTTTTAGTGGCTTTTAAGGTCACAATCACTCTTAGTGGTCTCTCCATGACCAAATGCTATGACCAGGAGCCTAGCATGCTGCTTGTCTTTGGCTAACAATGACTTGCATCTATTCAATGAGGGACCTACCTCTTATATGATTGAATATGTTATGACTTAATGTGTTAACCATCAAAGCTTGTGACTTACTTGTAAAACAAGAATTGACCTCTCCTGAGATTACACTGTAATACTCTCAACCTTTCCTCATCTTCACATCAATTCCATGATTTCAACATATTATCTCTTTGTTATTCTGTTGGTATAATCAATGTAAACTTTGAAACGGGAACTGATACTGTTACCCGTTTCATAGAGATAGCAAAAAAGTGACATGATTTTGAAAAGGGGTGATGCAGAATGAACATGTTTTTTTTAGAGCATAGTTTTTGGCACTTTAATTTTTTTATGTACATTACGTTTTAGAATCGTTTTAGAATGGTAGTGATTTTCATGCTGATTTAAAAAAGTGAGTATTCTGCATCACCCCCTTTTTTTAAAAGACCTGTTTTTGGCTTTAAATTTTCTAATGTATAAAATGTAAATAATTATTTTGTAAATTTGATCATTTTTGAAGTGGTCATTT
>APFE030912044.1:11754-47395 GCA_000404065.3 Pinus taeda | reverse complement strand
GTGCTTGATCTATTTGAATATATCCTATTTCTTTTAATATGTTTTACACATACTTGATGACTACATATTTAATTGCATTCTCTTGCATTGTGTCATGCTAATCTTCAACATTATTTATGGATGAATGGGGTTTGTTTACGCTCAGGAAAAAACTATCAAGGTCGAGTAATTTTATGAAGTGCGTGGTGAAATACGAGTTAGTTATTACAAGATAATTGATGTTGAAAACTGGTGATCATTTCATGAAAATAGATAAGGCGTATTTAAAAGAGTTATACATTTCAAACAAATAATAAAATCATCTTTGGAATACATCTCAACTTTCCGTGAATTTGGTAGGTGGCTTTGAAAATAACCATTCTACTTATTCATAGGACTTTACCTTCTTATGATTCTTTATATAACATAAGCATGTAGAAGGATGGTAGTGTTATGGTTACATAGTAAAAAAAAGTGTAATAATACTTTGTGAATGCATTGAAAAAGTAAAAAAAATAAAAAATATGAAATTCTAGATTGGTGTTTGTTAATTTTTGAAAATAGAAGTGGTGATAACACTTATTCATTAGATGACATTACAATAGGCAAAAAAAAGAATTTTAAGATACAAGTGATTACTTAATTTGAAAAAATCCTAACCCTATGAAATGATGTAGAAAAATGAATGCAAGCCTATGCTAATTTCCAAAAATAAAAGAGAAATGCTTGAAGGACCTAAAAAACTATCATTGAACTATCAAGATGTGGAACCATTCTAAATATATTAAGCCCTAGATAAACTCCATGTTAACCCTAAAACCCATTAACAATACATATATGTTGATTTATTACATTTCTAATATAATTGTAAGTGGCCAATCTTTCATTCCATCCTTTTATTATTAATTTTGACCCTTAATCCCCAATCTATGTATAGATATAATGTATATGTAATATATGTATATAATAATACTAATAATATAATAATAATATATATATATATATAATAAATAGATATATATATATATATATATTATATATACTTTGGGAGACTTAGCCTTAGGATCGTCGTATCTTGTTGCCTATATCAACACATTCTATTCATTATAGAAAGAAGCTCCACCCACTAATTGCATTGTATTTATTGACTTCTTATCAATTTTAAAGAACATGGTACATAACATTTGGTATGAGAGTATACAAACCTAGGGTTTTGTTGCTTCAATTATGGAATTGTGGAATTTTCACTATAAATATTTTTGGGAAGATTCAAGCTAAAAAATTGTGAAACAATTGAAAAGAGATATATATGCACGCTTTTTCAAAAAACGATATTCTAGTTCACTATACTTTCAGATATATACCCTCTTGAATTTATGGGTTTTGAATGGTCCTAAAATCAGTTTTGAATGAGTGATCTTGGAATGTTTCTATAATCTTTTCTAAGACATTTCAAAGCATGAAAATTTTAAGAGACTTAGGATAGCTTATGGGGTAAAAACCATAAAAAACTAGATTTTGTTTCACCATACTTTTGGAGATATGCCCGATGGAAGTTAACATTTGTGAATAATCATGAAATCATTTTCAATTGACCGATCTTGTAATTTTTTTTCTATAGCTTTCTCTTATAGAAGTTTCATAGTGTGATTTTTCTAATCATTTGAGAAAGAATACCAAGGTACCTTAGTTTAAAATTTTAGAATCATACTTGAAAAATTGGGCTTTTAACATGCTATACAAATTTTCTCATGGGAAGAGGCAAAAAATCAACAAGTTTTAAGAAATTTATCTTAACTTTGAATTGCTACATCAAATTTTGTCATCCCACTAGAGTGGAATTGCAGAGAAGACATATAAAGTAGTATAATGGGAAATTAGATTCTAAGGGCTCAAATTCATATATAATATAATATTATATAATATAATACAAGAGAGAGGAGAGAGGAGAGAGGAGAGAAGAGAAAGATTAACCAATGTAATATTTGCACAAGTACTCCACAAACCCTCAAGATATAAGGAAATATAAAAAGAAAATAGTAAAATGTTGATTGATTATGATAATACCCATAACTTCACCAATTACAAATTGAAAAACTTCTCAATTGATTCATATTTCTAGTACTGGAATTTCAAGTAATGATTGTAGATATAGGTATCATAAATTGTTTAAGTGCCATAGTATTAAGGTGAATATAGTGAAGTATTTACTAGATATCCCATGATTATAATCCAAATGGGTAGTGTTAATGTTTCATTAATGGTTCAATGCTTACAATGATTGAGAAATATTACCCCTAATTTTCAATATCTTGATGTTTTCCTCAAAACATAAGGAAATGGAGATTAAATATATATAATTGATGCTTTATAAAGAGATAAGCTCTAATAGGATAACAAAACATGACTCAAAAAAGGAAACCATGGTGTAAATGCACAATTGTGTTCATTTGATGTTTTATATCCTTTACCTAAGTGGATTGCCAAAAAGTTATGAAAAAACATAAGGGCAACTTAGAAGTGTACCAACTAACATTATGCCTCAAAAGCATCCATATGCAATGTAAAATGAGCATTTGATTTAAGAAACGTTATAGGTTGAAATCATTCAACCTAGCCAAGGTTCTGTCTCTTTATTAATGATGATGGTTACAAAAAGAAAATGGTCCATTACATATATGTCCAAATAAATAAACATTTAGGTATTATGGTCCTTGTTAGGTGTTGTAGAAGATTGAAAGTATGGCTTAAAAATTGGATTTTCCTCCATCTTCATGTGTACGTCTAATCTTCCATGTTTCTTTCTTAAAATGGTAATTAGTAACAAGATATTAATCCAAATTATTTTACTAGATATTAATGAAGAAGTGTAAATCATATTAGAACTAGAAAAAATACTTGAAATAAGGATTCAATGTTTGAGAAACTGAGAAATTACTAAATACCATGAAATGGAAGAACCCATCATTCCAAAAGGCAACATGAGAAGATGATTTATTCATGCAGAAACACCCATAGTTAATTAAGTGTTGAGGGCAACACATATTTGAAAAGGAGATACATGTTAAGACCTATACAAGAGTCATTCAAACATAAAGTCCAATATTAAACACTTGATATTGAGTCACATTTGTTTGAAGAAGAATGTTCAACTTACAAGGATATCCAGATCAATTATAGTGAGACACTAAAATTGAAAAAGTTGAGTATAATGTTTGAAGAAGAGAAGATAATAAGAATTGCTGACTTTTTGGTCAAGATACACAACAAAATATCGAGGGGTAGAAAGAAAAGAAGATTTAGAAGATATGTTTTGAGTTGTATAGAATTTTCTTTACTGGCTACCTATTTTTCTATGTTTGGGTCCCATAGGCTGCTTAGCCTAGTGGACCTAATTAAAACGCCTCATTCATTCATTCATTTCTATTATACTATTATGTATGTCAAAATTTTGCATTCTACAATTTCATTATAATTGTACCCTTTGTCTCCTCTATGTGTGTGTGTGTGTGTGTGTGTGTGTATGTGTGTGTATATATATAGAGAGAGAGATTTATAGAGAGAGAGAGAGGAAACCTAGTCTTAGAGTCATCATATCTTGTCTTTTATTGTATTCATTGTAAAAAGGAGGTTTCACCCTCAACTTCTTATCATTTTTAAGGTGTATAATTTAGAACAAAGTCATTGAAGCAAGTGGGTGAAGACCATTGTGCCCAAAATCAAGCATAATATAAAGTAATTAGGAACTTTGTTTGAATAATTTTGACCCAAAAATATATGTTTCATACCACAAATGGGTTCTAAATTATTTATGGATGCTAAATCCCTTGAAAAATAAATAAATCAACCACACCTAAAATGGGCTTTACATGCCTTTACCTACATTCCTTCCTTCACTTTCTTACTTTAAAAGTGTCAAATAAAATTATATAGTGATCTACTTTAATTCAAAGTATATCTTTGCATACACGACAACAAAAATAGTCATCAAATTGTCTACGGGCAATGCGAAACTATTGTCAATCCACATGTATCCCCACGAGATCTCTAGGTTATGCTTGAAATATACCATGTAACTAATAGACTTAAATGGAATGATTAATGGTTTTCTCTTGAAAATCTTACCATCATCGAAAGTTTTGATTTATATCAAATACTTTTCATATTAGAGATGCCACGACATGTTTATTGATAGTGACATATTTCATAACACTTCTTGCTCAGATGTTCCATGGCACTTACACATAATGCGTACATAATAATTTAGGTTTACATCTATATTTTGAAAAGATATAACACTATTATTATTTTAAAAAGACATAACATTATGAATCACACTCGTTGGTTCGAAACACGTCGACAAAAATATTACAATGTAATCTCCGCCAAAAAATATTCTCAAAAACTATTGTAACTATTGTTTAAGTATGATAGACGTGTAAAGCAAATATATATTATTATTACTCTCATGATAACAACTTTGATCTAATATATTGAATTATAAAATTCCTTTACATAAAAATTAAGCTAGTACATCACAAGTAATAGAGTGCTTTACATCAAACTTAATAGGAAATGATGTTACCAACCATAATGTTATATTAAAAAAAAAAGAGGAGTAAAATAATAATTAAAATAAATAATTACACACTTAGATTTATTTTATTTTAGACTATTAACTATATATTACTTATATTTATAATAAAATGAAGTAATATTTTAAGATTTATAAGCTTAATTATGTTAATAACTTATCCAAAATATTTATTAGCAAATGAGTATTCCAATTAACTATGTATTACTCATATTTATAATATAATGAAGTGATATTTTAAGATTTATCAGACTAATTATGTTAATAACTTATCCAAAATATTTGTTAGCAAATGAGTATTCCATTTATCCAAATTTGCAAATTTGCAGTACAAGCTGATAAGTTATGTTTTTTTCTTCCGTTAAAAAAGAGAGTTGTGCTTCGTCATAGTTCCAATTTAAGTAACATTTGGTTGGTCAAATAATTATGTCAATAATTCCATACACACACATATATATATATATATATATATATATATATCACATATGAGTTAGTGAAATGTTATCAAACATAGCGAGCCATTTCCTTTGGGATTCTGGGTGAAATATAATTCTTTCGAATAAAACATAACCGTTGGAGAGAGCGTTTCATTGTACTAAATATTCCAACGGGATTGTCCTTTGGGATTCTCGGTGAAATATAGTGCTTTCGAATAAAACATAACCGTTGGAGAGGGCCTTTCATTGTGCTAAATATTCCAACGGGAAGGCAATCCCCATTCATGATGAGAGGCCAATCAGCAAAGAGGATACATTATACGGTCACCTCTCATAACACATTAGACGACAGGGGTTGGACTCCTCTTCACATCGAAGCTCGTAAAGGCAATTTAGAGGAGGTGAGGCGCCTCCTCAACGAGGGTGCGGATGTGGACGTACCTGCGTTGGGCCCAAAATTGCGTGGAGCCACTCCTCTGCACTTTGCTTCCGCTGGTGGGCATTTGGAGGTGATGGATGAATTACTGGACCGTGGCGCTGACATTGATGCACGAACAAAGGGTGGCGTATGTGGATGGACTCCCCTTCACTGTGCAGCGAAGGAGCGAAATAAGAAAGCCATGAAATTTCTAATTGAGAATGGGGCCTTTCTTCCTGAAGAAATGAATGACATCAGAAACCCTGACCTTTATTACTGCCCGGGACTTGAATGGGCTTATGAGTTTCACAGGACAAGGGAATGGACCCCAATATCTTCATCAGGCGATTGGACTTCAAGCGATGGAACTCCAAGCGATGGAACTCCAAGCAGTGAGGAGTATGTCAATATAACCTCGTAAATAAATTGAGTATCCTAAAAATATACAAATTATTGGGTACTTGAAAATGTGTATGCATTTAAACCTTTTAGCACCATGCTGGGTGACCTTACATACAAAGGTTGTTTCAATATTGTAGATTGTCTCCGCATTTCTAATTTCGAAAAGTCTGTTTTTTGCTCACCCTTTGGCATCTTGTTGGGTCACATTATATGCAATGGACTCTTGGAGGTTAGCATCATGTTGCGTCACATTATATGCCAAGGAGTCCTTTTGGTCACAATTAATATGATTGTTAATATATGGATATGTTATTCTTCCATTTTTTGTTACATTGGTTATTATCTATGGTTATTCCTTTATTATGATCGAAACCATGTAATCAATGCTGAAATCAAAAGCTTGCAGTGGACTATAAAATAATATTATTATTGACATTATTAAATATGGTTGGTAATAATGAATTACTTTAGGAAAGTTGGTTGCATTTAAATATGGTTTCTATTTTTTCAACAATTTACTCTATCATTGTTTTCTAGGATTGAAATAAGAAAATTTGGGTTAAATCTTTATCTTTGTCACTTATGGTCTTTTTCAACTCCTTGCTCTTAGAGATTTGTTTGTTCTAAACTATAATGTATTTTCCTTCTATTTCCATGTTTTTATGGTAACAATATAAATATGCAATATTTCATGAGGTCGTGGTTCAAATCATGCTATAGTGTGTGGCTCAAGGAGTAGACTCCCCATTAGGTGGAGCCTTGGATCTTGCTAAAATAATATGAAATTAGTATATTTGCTTGCACATTGTTGGATATACTCTTGGTGTTATAGTGGCAACTATGAGAATTGAGGTCAGGGTTTAAATCAAGTTGAGTATATTGTAGTGATATGGTGTGAGGCTCAAGGAGTAGACTCTCTACTAGCTAGAGTCTAAGCTCTTCCCAAAATCACAAGAAATTAGTTTGCAGGTTATTGGATGTACTCTTGGTGTTATAGTAGTAACTACTAGAA
The DNA here is from genome assembly GCA_000404065.3 of Pinus taeda. NCBI lineage: Eukaryota > Viridiplantae > Streptophyta > Pinopsida > Pinales > Pinaceae > Pinus > Pinus taeda. The sequence goes on along the minus strand of APFE030912044.1, from coordinate 40,553 downwards.
TTGATAGTGAGTCTTCCTTAGATTAGGTCTTACATATTCACCATGTCATTACTCTCTCTATATATATGTATGTATGTATGTATGTATGTATGTATGTATGTATGCAGTATTAAATGTCAAAGAAGTGTTTAGTTTAACATGATACATATAAATTCCATTTTCTTTGTAGTTTCCAATTTCTTTTATGTCAAAATATTTTTTCATTTTAATAATTTTGTTGTCATTCCATTTAGATTTGAGCTAGCTAAATATCCAAATTTTCTCATCTAGTTTTATTCAATGAAAACTTTAATTTATTTAATAAGCTATTGTTTTGGATTAGGGATTTGAAATCTCTTTTATTTCATAGCAAATGTATTTGATGTACCTCACATTCTTGTTGCCCCTCTTACTCTTTCTTATACACATTCACATATATTTTACTCATACTCACTACTCTCTTTCCTTGTCATATTTTTTTGATATTTTAGTCACACTTCATTTTCTTTTGCACATGATCAATAACAGCTTCAATTGTTTTCTTTGCTTCTATATTTTATCCCTTCACTTTCTCATGGTAATTGATCCTTGGTATTGACCAATGGTAATTCCACTTGACCATGTCAAATCCTTGATATTGTCATTGAACCATTTCATATCACCATTCTTGACAAATTCAAATGTTGGCTAGTAATATTGTCTGAAACCTTAATTTGAGCTCCTTCAAACACAACACTAGCTTTATTAACCCTTACAAATAGGTGATATGACCAAGAACCCACCCTAATGAGAACTTACAACTTATTGGGTATCAGTTGGATCCTTTCTTTGTGTGTTGTTGTGACCACCTGCCATGACCTTGCTTACCATGTCAATTCTCTTTTTCAGTCACTTCAGGTCCTCTCCATAACATACCATGTTAACTTGAAAGTGACTTAGTACCCTCCTGCTTTGATTTTATCACTCAACAAAACTTCTCGCAACTAGTTTACATAAATTGATTTTGAGGCAAAGTTTCGTGTTACATCAAAAATTTTGGATCTTGAATTGTTTTAATCGCACTTTGTTTTGACACTCCATTGGTGTGATGCAGAATGCCTTGACGAGGGACCCATAATTTCTGTGAATTTTTTTTCATGTAGTTTATGCTTGTGAACAACAAAAGCACCAAAAGTCTTAAAACACTAAACCTTTGCAAAATGCATTCCCATCACTGTGTCCTCTTTCGAACATCGAACATGAGCCCCTTCAATTGTTCACCAAACACAATATGATTATGTATGAAGAATGAAGTTTCTCACACACATTCACATATATTTTACTCATACTCAGTACTCTCTTTCCTTTTTCACATTTCTTTTATATTTTAGGCACACTTAATCTTATTCTACACATGATCAATAATAGCTTCAATTGCTTTGTCAACTTCTATATTTTATCTCTTTACTTTACCATGGTAATTGATACATGGTATTGATCCATGATAATTCCACTTGACCATATCAAGTCCTTGAAAATGTTATTGTACCATTTCAGATCACCATTCTTGACAAATTCAAAGTTGGTTGGTAATAGTACCCTAAACCTTAATTTGATCTCCTTCAAATTTGGCACTAGATTTATTGTGCTATGACCAAGAACCTACCTGATTGAGCACTTACAACTTATTGGGTATCAATTGGCCCCTTTCTCTATGTGTTGTTGTCACCACTCCTTGTGACCACCTACCATGACCTAGCTTACCATGTGAGTACTCTTTTTTGGTCACTTCAAGTCCTCGGCATAACATACTATGATGTTGTCACTTAACATAAGTTCTTGTAACCATTTTACATCAATTTATTTTGTGGCGAAGTTTCTTGTTACATCAAGACTTCTCGATCTTGAATTGTTCTAATCCCACTTATTTTTGACACTTTATTGGTCTAATTCCCAATGCCTTCATGAGGGACCCATAATTGTTGTGAATTTTTTGTCTTGTAGTTTATGTCTATCCACAAAAAAGCACCAAATGTTTTAAAACATGAAACCTTTGAAAAAAACATTCCCACCCTAGAACCATGTCCTCTTTCGAACATTGAACATTAGCCCCTTCAATTGTTCATCAAACATAATATGCTTGTGTATTAAGACCGAAGTTAAGACTGACGTTCTGTGAGAAAACTTCAACTAATGACAATCTTTCCCTTCTGCGATTGAAGACTAATTTGTTGTTAATTTAGGATTTCACCCTTCTGTTGACCCATTACCATTTATTTGAACCCTATGGGGTTTCAATGATCCAAAACTAATATGGGACCTACTTTTCCACATCTACTACAATGTAACCTACCATGTCACCTATGCCAGCCAACCAAAAATTGCCACATGTCTTGATGTTGATCTATACTTACTACATGTCATCCACCAACTATTCATCTTGTTAGGAAAAGTGTCATTTCCACCTACCACGTGTCACAACCTTATGCATCTGCATCATCTATCATGCCACTTGTCTCGCCACGTAATCTTAATATTTTAGAATATCAAGATGTTAAAGAGTCTTAGTGTGTTTGAATAATGTTGATACTCCTGTGGTATCATGAGTTATTAACCCTCTAGCATTGGCTTATTTACCCTTAATGACTAGGGGTGATTGATTGGGATATTACCTTCTCAAACTTCTTAGCCTTTGATGAGCTCGAGTGACTTGGTATGATTGGTTCCTTACTGAAAACAAGTTTCTTCTCTATCAATTGATTGAAGTATCATTAAAAAGTTCCACCAATTGGCCATTATATCAATTTTTTTGGGTTTGACCCCATTTTTTCTTCACACCCTCTTGCATGCTTGATCTTTCTTCTACTACTTGAACTGGCTAGAACATGTCCAAAATATCTACTCTGCTTACTGTTGTGTGATTTCCTACTCGTCCTTATGTTTTCTAACCTTGGTTTGACTCCCCCTGAGTGTAGTTGACATTAATGAAAACAAATATTGTCAAAAATATCCCCCTTTCTCATTGATGGAAACACCACCATATTATCTAGTCATTGATGTGATTTGGTGAACTCCACCTATTTGTTGACTAACTCTAAATTATCTTTATGTTTGATTCAATCTCCCCCTTTGACATCAATGGAAAAGGATTGGATGCATGATGTTCTATTGTTGTCTCCCCCTTAGGAGACTATGTTTTCTTGGGACTACTCCCCCTTTTCTTATGCTTCCTTTAACTAGGTTATTTTCTTAAGTTGGACATATCCCATTATTCATGACTCCATCTACCTAACTTTTAATAAATTTCCATTCTATTATTTATGGAATCTACAATGATCTTGACTTCCCCCTCTCATTTACAAAATTCCCATCCTTGGTCAACAATACCATCATGGAAGCAATCTATCTCCCCTTGAGCTTGTAGTTAAACAACATTGTATATTCTACATTGTTCTATTCATTAAGAGAGTGACAACGATATTACTAACAATATCTATATGAGATACTCAAATGGATTTGTTGGAAGAGGTCTAACAAATATGTTGGAAATCTGCTTCTTAGTAGGTACATATTCCAATTTAACTATCTGATCCATTACATGTTCTCTAAGAAAGCGATATTTAAAAGGAATGTGCTATGTTTTGGAGTGGATCACTATATTTTCAGATATTATATCAATTTCATTAGTGTTATCACATAAAAATATTCTAGTTGAGTGCAATCTACTTGAATATCCTTGAGATTTTGCATCATCCATAGAATCTAGGTACAACATGATGTAACTACAATGTATTCTACTTCAACAATAGATAAAGACATGGAATCCTATTTCTTTCTTATACAAGAAACAAGAAAACTCCCTAGGAAGAAGGCTCCAACACTGGCACTTTTTTTGTCATCAATACTACCTGCCCAATCAACATCAATATAAACTTGTAGTGTAAAATCTATATCTTTGGGAAACCATAAAAAAAAATACAATGTCCCTTACAAGTAGTTAAATATACACTTGACTTCTTAGAGATGAGTTTCCTTGGGATTTGATTAAAATCACACCATTAGTCCAACTCCCTGCATGATATTTGCTTTTGTAATTGTGAGATAAAGTAGAATGCTAATCATTTATCGATACATATGTTGATTCACTTCTAGAGATTTGTCATCCTCATTGCGTTTACATATTGTTAACATGGGTGTACATACAAGTTCACAGTCTTGTTGAACCTATAGTCCAAGGAAAATTGGTAGTTCCACAAGCATAGACATCTCAAATTTTTACTACATAGTAATTGTAAAGCTTTGAGTCATTGGTTTATTATTGTTGCCATAAATTATGTCATCAACATACACTACAAATATTAGCAAGTTATTACCTTCAACGTTGATGAAGAGATTATTATTAGTTGTCCCATTTTTAAAACCTTGCTAGTGAAAATAACTATCTAACCTGTAGTACCATTACCTTCATGCCTATTTTAACCCATTTATAGCTTTCTAGAGTTTGTAGAAATAATATTCATTATTGGACAATAAAAGACCTTTTTCCTTCTCCGCATAGGATTCCTCATATAAATCACCATTTAAATATGTTGGTTTAACATCCATTTGATTAAACTTGAATCTTCTATAATAGGAAATGGCTAGAAACATATTAATTTATTCAATTCTTGTAACATGAGCAAATGTTTATTTAAAGTCTATTCCTTCTTTCTAAGCATACCCCGTACATACATGTCTATACTTGTTTCTAACAAAATTCTCATCTTCATTTAGCTAATTTTTGAATACTCATTTATTTCCTAACACATTTTTTGTCCTTAGTTCTTGGCACAATACCCATGTTTCATTCTTTTCTATTTGATCTAATCGATTATTGATTGCTTTGATCAAATTTTCCTCTTGACTTAATTATGCAAAAGTTTGAGGTTTTATCATAGAAAATAATGCAATTTTTCCATGAATAGATGTTCCTAGTAATTTTCTTCTACTTTACTCTACACCCCTAGTTCTTTATTACCAATAATTTGACTCTCAAGTTGGTTTTTTTAACACACCTTGATAGAGTATTTGGATGTGGCGGCGGAAACTCTTCCCTCTTCCTTTGATTCTTCATATTCCTCTTATTCTTGATGTTCTTCTAACTCATCCTCTTGGGACTCATAGTTGATTGGTTCATCACATTGTAGTTGTCTTCCTGTGTGGACATATCCTTGATCTATTCTTGCATTTTTCTCTCAACTATATTTCAGAGTCACTTGTTGTAACACTTATAACCTTTTATCCTAGAGGAGTATCCAAATTCACTAATATTATCCTCATTCTTTTTTATTAAACATTTACTTCCAAAGACTTTAAACTAATTTACAATGTTGGTTTTGCATGGCATAGGTCATAGGGTGTTTTATCACTATTCACTCTAGAAAGTATGTGGTACCTTGTATTAATTAAGCATGACTCTGACCATTTCTAGGACTGTTATGTTCATCCATTCTCCTACTCCATTATGTTGAGTTGTTTTAGATATTTATAATTCTCTTAATCCCATGTTGTTCATAAAAACCATAAAATTCATCAAATGTTTACTCTCCTCCTCTATCTTATCTAGGGCATTTAATTTTGAGGTCCATTTAATTTTGCTCCAAATTTTTGAATATTTTAAACTTCTCAAAAGCTTCATGCTTATGTTTCAATAGACTAACACAAACCATCATCATATAATCATCAATTAGCAACATGAAAATATTGCTCACTAAGTGGGGATCATGTTCTTGTGGGTCCACATAGAATGGCCCCTTTCTTTGAACTACACTCTTGAGTATTTTCCAAATTGGCATGACTTACAAATACTATTTTCAAATTTGGAGTTTTTGAGCATGTCTCAAACAAAACCTTCTCATCTTAATTTAACTAGCTAATGAAAATTGAGACAAACTAATCTCTTATGTCATAATCAACTCATTAGTTTTATCCATACAACAAATTTATCTATCTCCTTCCAACACATATACATTCCCTAGGGTCTGTATTTCCTTCACAATAGTCTTTCCCAAATCAAACTTCATTGCTTCACAACTTGTAGAGAGTAAAAGAACATTGTATTCTTGGTCACGCATTTAGGTAACACTCAAAATATTGTATGTTTGACCCTCGACAAATGACACATTATGGGCTTTATTGTTTAGTGTGCATTTTTCAAAATTCTCAATCGAGTGATAGTGGGAAGTATGATTGAATGGGAATTTTCCAAACATAATTCCAAAGCTTATGGAAGTTATTTTTGCAACTCAATTTGTATTTTATACCCATGTACAAAATTCACAATGTCCCTGAATGGATCTTGCAAGTGAGATGCAACTGGCCACAAGATATAAATCGAGATTCAAATGCAAAAATTGTTGATTCCATTGGACTCCTGCCACTAGGTTACAATTAGGGGCACCCCACCTCTTACGATGCCATAGGCTAGAAAATGATTCATTAAGTATCTTCAAGGATAAGGTTTTGCTCAGTAAAGGATAAAACAAATTTTGCATAGGGGGGTTTATTTTGAAAAAAAAATTAAAGAGTACCATTGAGACCAATGAGATAGTGTTCCTAAGGAACCCACCTAAAATCTTTATTTCAAATGCATAAAATGGTGTAATTATTTTTAACTTATTATTATGTGATTTATGGTGATACATTAATGATCATATTTGCGAAAAAATAATAAGGAATCCACTATTAGATGGGAGGGATGATAAGTGTAACATTCCCCATCTATGACCCAAGGATTTTACTTAAATGTATTTGGGTAGCTGCTAAAAAATATAGCTAGTGCATGACAAAATTTTTTACAATGTGAACAATAATGAAATGTGAAAAGATAATCACCTAGTAAAATAATTTAGCTACACAATACAATGAGGGGATTTTTAATGTGCTCAAGGGTGGTTCTAAACCTATTAACCAAATGAAGATAATATTGGGGAAATGTCACACATAGTTAGAGGAGAATCATTTTGCATGAGGACACTTTGATAGTAAACCATGGAAGAGGAAGCTTTGGACTACTAGCTCTCTAAAGAGTGCACCATCTTAGAGGAGGTATGTTGATCCCAAGGAGGACCATGCTTCGAGGGTGTTTCACTTGGATGGAATTATGTACTTATTACGATATTCCCCCCTCACATATTACATATAAAGGACTGATATTTTGAGATTAAGGATGGAAGAAGTTTTGTTATATGTGACTATGATCCAGGTGGATATTGGTGGCCACCCGCTAATTCCACTTGGATCCCCTCTAGTGCTTCTTTTAGTTTTTTCAGTTTCCTTAATTATAGCAAAGTTTACTATTTTTAGCATTTTTTCGGGTCCTAAACTTCCGAAGCCGTTTTGAGGCCCTAAACGACGTTTTTTGGGAAATCTACCGCCAACGATTTTTCTATCTAAAAATCGTCTTTTTCGTCGTAGTCCTCGGAGAGATCTTTCCAACGGGCTATCATGCGCATCGAACGGAGATAATACGACCAATTCGTGACCCCGGGAAGTTGATGTACCAACTTACCCAAAAAACGGGGCCCACAATTTGGCGTTTCATCTTCTAGGGTCAGGTTTTGGAATGTGAAGGGTTTTCCATTGTTTCTCAACAATAAATAGGCCATCGAGCCTCATTGTAAGTCAGTTCAGAGGCATGTAGCCAACACATCTCTTCTCAGAGATAAGCTACCATCGCCCTAGCTAGTTTATTTCCATTTCTGATTGTAAGCATATTTCAATATTTTCCATTAATGAAATGAAGTATTATTTCCGCTGCATCTTTGTGTATATGGTTATCTCTGTAATTTTTTGCGTTCCTGTTTAAGTTTGAATCAGACTATCAACTTTTTGGGTAGTCCATCCCCTTATTTAGTACCTAGCCATCTGCACTAGTCTGATAATGGAGTTCTGTGGGTTGATCTAGGCCACCTTTGGCATTTATAAGCATATTGGTTCTGCATCACACGCTAGTTTAGTCATGCTAGTGGGGGCATGTATTTAAACAAGTTCTCTCACATTCTAATTTCAAGGGTGGCAGGGGTCTAGTGGAACTATCTATAATAAAAAAAAAGGTTTTTCTCTCAATTAATCATGAATTTCATTCCCCATTTTCTCCTTTTAAAATAGAGAGGGTTCTTGAATTTCATTTCATTTCAAGAGATCCAGTGAATTCGGTTGAGCCTTAAGATATGCCAAGGGTAAATTTTTGGGGTGGGAAATCCCTTTATATCAAACTTTGGTTTGTTCCATTATTCAGGAAAAGTTGGAGGGAACATATCAATTCTTCTTATTTCCTGAATATGAAATTTTAATGTCTTTTAAAGGGTTCATGAGAGATACGTTAGAGGAAAATTGGCTATAGAACCTTTTGTGGATAGGGAAGAGATATAGTTGTATGTTTTGTTATCGTTGTATGTTATTCATTGTATTGTCTTAGAGCAATTTTGTAAACAGAAATATGTTATATTCGTGATTAACATCTAGTAGTATGACATTAGGGTGCATGTGGAAACCGTAGAATAAGAGAATGGGAGAGAGAGATATATTGTATGTTTTGTGAAGAGAATTATTTTGTGTGAATTCCAAGTTTGCTCATGTGATGCTAACATTTATGTTATGCATGTAGAACGTAGAGAAGAGCATGGAAATGATATTATTCATGATGACAACTATGATTGATTTCATTGTACTACTAAATTTTCTAACCTAGTTGAATGTATAGATAGTGGAGCTAACATCTTGAATTAGTTTAAAACCTTGTTCTTATGGATGTGAGGCTAGGGAAAGGCCATCGTGAGATGAAATTTATGAGTATTGAGCATGTTGTAGTTCCTTTCTTAGAAGATAAGTTGGTTATTATATATTTTCATGATCTTTCATGGATGTGTTGATGTTTATGTTGATATAGGAGTTCAAGGCCAAGGATTTGAGTACACAAACCATAGGGTGGACAATTATATGTGGAGAATAGGACTATAATTGTATTTCCATGCACTTGTGTGATGCAACATGGATGGGATTTGTGAAAAAATGAGGAAAACAATGTTAGCATGAACAACATATATTATAAAAGATTTTTGAAGCCATGGGAGGACTTGTCGGCGTTGATGCTAGCTTGTTATGGATAAGTCGGAAGTGTGTCATCCTCCTCCATGTTCCCAACCTCTCAACAATACCACCCTATAATAGTCACAAGAGTCATAACATAGAATTTAAATAAGAAATTCCTAGAATCAATTTCATCACAAAGAATAGAAACATCAAAGAATGATATTGAACTATGAATGACTCCCATACTGATTGAGATTCATTCACAGGTGGTGCACTCGCGTACACAACCTACTTAGAGGTTTTTGAATGATATATGGATGCAAACTATGCGGGTCGATGGGATGGTGAAAGTGGTGGAGGTGGGTGACACTAAACATCCATGGGTTGTGCTAGTGAAGGAAATTCCTTGGTCAAGGTAAGATTGATCCCAAATACCGAGGTAATGTGATGATACTATTGGAGTGTTGATAGGGAAATAGTGGATAATGGTGAATGGTGTGAAGAGAAAAGAGTAAAGAACTAAAAAATTGTAGGAGCCCGCATACACATTTATAATATTTCGATTAGTAAATTAAAATAAAATAATGAAATAAATATTTAAACAAAATCTAATTTGACACATGATACATGAGTAGGGGAACATATATCGAGCCCAGGTACGTATTGCTCCTACCTTGCTGTTACTGCAATCTGCAAAAACATTAAATGAATACTACATTTTTTATTAAAGACTAAAAGAATCTATATTATGGACTCAAAATATATGATTTTTTTTGCAAGGAGGAATAATTTTAATTCACCATTCCTAGTTGTGTGATACAATGAATGAACAAGCAACATCAACTACAACATTAGGGATCGAAATTGGAATGAACACATCCATAGGACTAGGGGGAGTGTTATCATGGTGTAGTAACCACAAAAATATATATTTAGATAGATAAATAAAATACACAAGAAAATATATGTGTGTGTGCGTAACAGCCCTCATGAAATTCCACATAATAAAAGTTAAAAATAATAACCACGTTGATGGAACACGTATTCCAAGATGAATGTTGGGAAAGGCATATTATTGGGTGTTCATTTGGTTTATTATGGCTAAGGAGATTGACAAAGGCAATGGCTAAGGCTTTGGAAAAGCAAAATGACGTTTTTGGCACAGTTATTTTTTAAAATAATGGAATTTAGGAGAAGAGGAAGGGGAAAGGTTATAGGTTGCATGTGAGGAGGAAATTGAAGGAAAATAATGGAAAATGAAGAAAATAGAGGCCTAATTGATAAACAGGCTTATGAGGATCAGTTGGTACCTATTGTTAGTTTATCTTCGGAGCTCTCTTATGATTCTCTCTCTCTCTCACTCTTGGACACTTAGAGTTTTCTTGGAGCACTTTTGCATTGGATCAAGAAATGAAAAAATTAAAAGAGGAAGGAAAAAGAAAGCAAGGGAGAGTAGGATCAAGTGGCTACAACAAGATTTCCTTGTAGGTATTGATTTGCATGTATGATTTCCTTGCTAGATTTGGCATGCATGGTATTTCATGTGGTTCTATTTTGTCATGGCATGGGTTTTTCCAGGTGTGACAATGTTTTTAGCATAGCCTTGCCATCTCTTGATAGCCTTGATAAGATAGGTTTCGATACTTGGCTGAGCTAGATTTCTGGATGGATTCGAAGCTAAGTGGGGTGGATCTCCGAAATGAAAAACACATGACCTAGTGTTTCCTAAATCAGACTATGGATCATGGTAAAGCCACTGGCTTTATAACCCTTGAGCTAGACTATGGGTTGTGGTAAATCTAGGATTGTGTGCCTCGGTGGGCCTAGGAATCCTTGTCAATGAATGGCGGGATATACAGTAAAGGTAAGTGGTGGATTTCTCTCCTTTGGGCTTAGTAGTCCCAAGATGGGATGTACGGTAAATCTTGGAGCATGGATTTTGGTGTAGGGACTAGTGATCCTTGGATCATAATATGGATTACAGTAAATCCTATGAGGCCACGAGGCACTAAAATTCCTCACGGTGTAGGCGGAGAACTCTAGTAGCATCCATGCTTGTTTGGTTATTTTTGGTTGGTTATGAGTCCCACATTCATGCTTGGAATATGACACGGGGTTGATTGGTTAAAGAGATATTTGGCTCAGCCAATCTATGGTCTGGTGGAATGTGGTAGTCCCATCCCTAGTTGGTTTTTGCATTCATTAATGAGAAAATTATTCCCTTGGCTTTTCATGTGTGAATGTATTGGCTTATATGTGGATTCTATGGTTGATGTATTCATGGTATTTCCGCTGTTATTATTTTGGTTATGTATATGTTTTATGACAACAACTATGTATGGATCTCAACATGTTTTTACTTGTAAATGAATGAACAATGTATCTATGACCTAATATATGATTATGCAACAAATGATATAAGTAACAATGCTTCATAGCGATTCTCAGATAAGTATGAGACCTATTGACCACTATGTGTCAACCACCCATAGCAGTACACCCCCTTTTTTCGCAAAAGGGATAGCACCTGATCGACGTATCCATGTCGTTCAACTATCATCATCAACCTGAGGATCATCTTATAATGTAAACCTAGTCTGCATGTGTATAATGTAAATAATCTCAGCAAAGACGTGTCGTGTACGTAATCACCTAGGTGAACCTACTTTTCTAGTGACGATCTACATTCCGAGAGGTTTTTTGTCTCACCAATCCATTCTCAGATGGTCGGCAAAGTTTTCCCTCAGCCTTACCCCAAAGCTAGAATGGATTTTGTCACTAGCATCTTAGGGGAGTCCTAGTGTTCTAGATCGAGTCTATGTAAAAGTGATTTGGGAATAATCCTAACTATTTGGTTAGGTTATTTTATTACAAATTGCTTGGTCTACTAGATTATATTTGTGTCGTAGGACTGGGTAATCTGTGAGGGTCTTTTTCAAATGGGGTTTTCCCCCTTGAGATGCAAAAAATGTAAAAATCATGATGTAAAGCATCTCGAGGGTTAGAAAAATAATTTATCCCCTCATAGTTCCTACGTCCTATGTAAATTTAAATTTTCTAGAGGTAAAATTCGTGGATCCTTTAAAAAATTAAATCTTAACAGGTCCAAAGATTGAGGTTAATTGATTATTTTGTTAAATTTTATGCCGTGGGTCCCTAGGGTTAATTCAAAGTCAAAAGTTTGAGGAAATAAATGCAAAAAATTTAATTTTTGAATTTATTAAAATGCATTTAATTGAAAATTTTGAAATTTCCTCATTATTTAAAATTTCGACAGATGAGATTAAAAGAAATTTTGATCCTCATCAACGATCAAGATCACTTTGACAAGGATCACTAAAACTAGCCGTTGGAGGATTTATCTTTAAATAGGAGGTCCTTTGTCAGTCAGTATCATTCGATCTTTTGATCTTGTACTAAGCAAAAAGCTCTCTCTTGCAATCTTTTTGTGAGCAATAAAGAAAAACTTTGGGGATAAATTTCTGTTGGTGTTACTCTTCATGGAAATGTTGTAAGATGTATTACTTTCATGCGTAATTTCTTTTTTGCCATTATAATCACTCCTGAAGAGCGATTTGAGTTAAATTATCTTGCTTAGTCGCTGGGGTTTGAATGATAATTTAATTTCTAAATATAATAGCAGCTATCTCTATTAGATCTTAATTTTATTATTGTTTTCTCGCTCTATGTTGACGGCTGAATCGAGTTTTGCAGGAAAATACTTGATTATTAGATCATCGGGCATTCAGGGAAGTTCTCGGCTGAACCAACCAACTCCTGATCTATGTTTTCTAAAGAGCCCAATTTAAATTTGATCCTGGGCTTATCATAAGACATTTGTTTTATGGGTGATGCATGAAGGGCTTTGAGCTTAGTACCTCCTCTAAAATTAAAAAAAAATTATTTTTTCCGTGCTAAATTGTTAGATATGGTTGTTGAGAGCCTCAGATCATCAAATTTGGGAACGAAGTCAGACTTATACTCCCTAGATCTTATAGATCTACCATTTATGTACATAGATCTGTAAAATTTTAGTTTTATGACTTGTGTGTCTTTTTAGTCATTGTATATATCATTTAGGTATTTCTTGTTGTCCTCTAGTTGTAGATCTGAAGCTAAAAGCTATGTAGAGTCCAGATCTAGGCCCTGGAGGGTAAGATCTAGATCTCTGACGATCCATCAGCATAATTTTGGTAGGGACCATATCGAGATTTCACAGTCCAAGGGTTTAAGTTTATTTTTAGATCTGGAAATTTTCATGAGGGTTTCATTCAGAAATCTGAGGCAAAGTGATTTAAAAAATTTAATTAAGATTTTTGGAAAAAAAAATTAGAGGTTCATGTGGAAGTTCTGGGCCACCATTTCGAAGATTGATTGGTTGCCTGGTTTTTGGGGTTTACTATGCAATTTCGATTTTTTTTTACAAGACCCTTGTTGCCACCCAACATTATATTTTATCATCCTCTCGCTTCAAATTTGTTGCTGCCATTTTTGCCTGCAATCTGAGTTTTCTTTCCCAATCTGCATCCTCCCTTTTGCAATTTTCTGCATCTATACACTGGCTATAGTCGCTATCTGCTAACCTGCATTTTTCAAATCTGCTAACCCTCATACATTCCCATTTGCTAGCCCTCTATCCTCTGTGCATTCTTCTCTCACCCTAAACCTATAAACAAAATAAAAATTAGAAAAAGAAACCATGCGGTTTTCCTCCCTGCCATACCCTCATGTCTTCAGCTTTGTCCAGCCTGCAAGCCTCAGCCTCATCGCATATATCTCCCACAACCTGATCCTCTCCTTGCAACTAGCTCATTCAAGCTCTATCCCCATCAATTCTCTTCTCCTTGCTATGTATCCAAGTTGCCCTCTCCTATCCGTATTTATTTTCCTTAGTCCTACTTTCCCTTGCGTCCACCTCCCTCCACGTGATCTGCCTCAAAGCCTAGCTGCGTGTTGTCTCAAACTTATTGTGGCTCCCACATCTACGACCTTGAACACTCCATAACCTACTCACAATCCCTTCTTCCTCACACCGCTTCACCCATTAATCTGCTTCCTTAGCCTGCCTTTCTCGAGCTTCACTAATCCATGCCTGTATGCTCTCTTCTGCATCCATCCCATCATTGTGTTGAAGTCTTCTCTCCATCGACCTATACACCTGCACTACAAACATGAATATGCATTCATTATTTTTCTTATTTTACTTTTATGTATGTGTTTAGTTAAGGTTAACATATATAAAAAAAAATAAAAATAGATTTCAATCGATCTTAGGCTTAGGTTAGGCTATGTGTTTTCATTTGATTTTTGTTTTGTTTTGGTTATGTTTTAGCTTTGATTTTATTGTTTCAAACTCATTTTGTTTTACTTTTCGATTTGTGGTTTTATTTTGATTTCATCATTATTTTAGTATTATTTATATATATTATATATATTATATATACACTTTAAAAAAAAATTAAAAATGTTTACAAATCCAAAAAAATTAATATATAAATTTAGAAATATTTTATAAACATTAAGTTTCAATAGATTAAGAAAATCTCAAAATATTTTGTGACTGAGAATAAAATAAACTAAGGGGATTTGTGCTTTTACATTTAATATTTTAATGTGGCCTATGGCCCATTATCTTAAAAATTTTAACCCTTTGATTCATTTTTCCGTTGAAATAAAAGATTTTGATCTCTTCATTCAACTAATTGCCTAAGGAATAATTAAAATTTTAATGTAAAGCTCCTTCGCGTTATTCACAATTTTCACGGTCAAAGCACAATAAATCATATTGACTGTTCTATATCTTGGTCATTAACGATAATCATTTGAAATCTAGAATATCTTGTGTGATGCGGTGTTCGACATTTATATGGATTATTTATGATTGTCACTTTTCGTTACATATTGAAAATTGTTTTGGGTAACTTGTTTTATTGATGGTTGATTCAATTATCGAAGGCAGTGGTCTATAATTGTTTTTATCTTGTGGTCGTTTCTTGTTTACGTTGGCATTCAATCTATCAATCTGATTTAATCATTTAGATTTCATCAAATTGTCCATCGTTAAAATCTCCTAGAGCCTATGATCCACAGGCTTTCTCATCCATTTACATTAGGGATCACCCCCCTTGACTTGTCTAGGAGAGAGTTTAAATGGAGTGAGTAAGGATCAAGAGTGACAACCTTACTCTAAGTGTTGTCGCAGTGCCTAGACACTTTGCGCGACAACATTTTTTGGTGTCGTTTCCAGGGATAGAGTTTTTCTATCCTTCGTTTCTCGACATCGTTTTAATCATCTCATTTTTTCCACCATTCATTAGCTTGTCAAGCGAAATAACATTTCCTGGTGTCATTTGATCTTTTCATCGTCCTATCTTTCATCATCTCATTAATCATTTCATCTGCAGTTTTAGAACTTTTACATCTTGGTTCGTTTCTTGTTTGGGTGGCGACTACATTTCTTTTCCTTTATCTTTTCTCAGACAAGAAGCCCTCCGAAATATCCAGTTGTTTGTTTCCTTTTGGATCCTAGAGTTAGATTCATGTTCAAGTGGCGACTCCACTTCTTTCATTTCTACAAGAATTTCTACTAGAAGCTCCCTTCTTGTGGATCTCTTGATTTTCTTGAGCGGAGGTCTCTCTCTATCATCCATTTTGTCCCTCATTATTCATCATGGATTATTTGTTTACCCCGTGTCATTTTATTGGTGTTCTCCATGATATTCTGGAAGTGGCCATTCATAAATTGTCTTTGTTCTTGGGTGGTGATTCAACAGTTGTTAGAAAGCATTTATACATGTTTACTTGTATAATTCTCATATATTGTAGTTCTCCCTAGTATGATCATGAAGATGTCAAAATGCGTCTATTTTCCTTTTATTTATAGGGTGATGCTTTGAATTGGTTTAATAATTGTCCTGAAGGCTCTTTTGCTTCTTTACAAGACATCGTCCATGCTTTTAAAGATAGATATGGTTATCAAGGTAGCTCGCCTTGTGCCCCTAAAATTATGCAACAGAATGAAAGTGATTTTGTGAAGGATCCAACTGTTGATGAAATATTTTAAGACAATTTTCCATGTCAGAATGTGCCATCCACTTGTACCATTGCCGATCAAATTAATCATAGTGGGAAAATAGGGGAAAGTTGTCAAATTAGTGTCGCCAATGAAAGGGTAAATGATAAGAAAATTATAGAGGAACTAATGTGGCTGGTAAAAAATATGGAGCTTAATCAAGAAAAAATTGTAACTGATTACGTCAAGGATATGGAAACTTTATACACCCACCTGGAAGAACGTGATAAGGAGATGGAAATCATGAAAGCTAATCATGACAGGGAAATTAATTCTATGCAAAACAAGTTATTAACTATGGATGAAGAAATGACCATCGTGAGATTCGATTATAATAATCAGTTGGATACTATGCAAGCAAATCATAAGAAAGAGATAAACTATATGCAAAGTTGTTTCATGGGCATGAAAGAAAAAAATGACAAAGTAACAAAAGATATGGTAGCTAGTCAGATATGTCTTCAGAATAAGTTATTGAGCATGGAGGAAGACCATGCCAAGGAAGTCAGTGCTATGAAGGTTGAACACTCTAGCTAGATGGATTCCATCACAGCACAGGTACAAAAATTTCAACATCGATCAGAGGATGAAAGAAACAAGGAGACCTCGATAGATCATAAGCCTCCTTATCTGCCGCAACAAGCTCCATCTTATTATGAGGATGTCATTTGTTCCATTGAAAAGTGTTTAATTGAAGGTGACCTAGATAAAATTGAAAACGATAAAAATTAGGTGCAAAATGAAGAAAGACATGTCATGCATATCTTACTTACTTCATCTGAGAGTTTTGAAGCAGAATGTTCCACATCATCAGACCTAACACAAATAAAATACAAAAGAGAAAGAGAATATGAAAGTGATTTGATGCATCAGATGGCCGTAAGCAGCTTGATTTTTAGATAGGAAAAAGTCCTACTCTATGTAGGATTGGACATGGCACATCCGAGAAATAGCCGACATATTGGCCTAAAAGTAATCAAATGATCAGTATGCACTATATTGAATGCATTTGATGCCATGGGGCATCTTTGTATTGTATTTTTAACCTTATGCCCTGTTATTTCAATATTTCAGTTTTTAGTTAGATTTGTGTTTTTCATGTTATTAGGCTAGTTAATAAATGAAGATTTTATATATTTCCCGTGCTTAATTTTATATGATGATTTTTGGATGGACACTACTTACGTTATGTTGTGTGTTTCATGGATGCAGTTTCTAGATTCTTATATTCCTCTGTTGTAGTGACGTGTCCCCAAGTAGAGCCAGATTTTGACCACTATGTTTCAACGACCCATAGTAGTACAACCCCTTTTTTCGCAAAAGGGATAATGCCTGATTGACGTATCCATGCTGTTTAACTATCATCATCAGCCTGAGGATCATCTTATAATGTAAACCCAATCTGCATGTGAATAATGTAAATAATCTCAACAGACCCATGTCGTGTATTTAATCACCTAGACGAACCTACTTTTTTGGTGATGATCTACATTTTAGGAGGATTTTTGCCTTACCGATCCATTCTTGGATGGTCAGCATAGTTTCCCTTCAGCGTTACCCCAAAGTCAGAATGGATTTTGTCATTGGCATCTTAGGGGAGTCCTAGTGTTCTAGATCAAGTCTACGTAAAAGTGATTTGGGAATAATCCAACTATTTGGCTAGGTTATTTATTGCAAATTGCTTGATCTACTAGATTATATTTGTGTCGCAGAACTGGGTAGTCTCTGAGGGTATTTTTCAAATGGGGTTTCCCCCCTAAGATGTAAAAAATGTAAAAATCATGATGTAAAGTGTCTTGAGGGTTAGAAAAATAATTTATCCCCTCATAGGTCCTAGGTAAATTTAAATTTTCGAGACGTAAAATTCATGGATCCTTTAAAAAATTAAATCTTAACAAGTCCAGGGACTTCATTTGATTATTTTGCTAAATTTTATGACTTGGGTCCCTAGGGTTAATTCAAAGTCAAAATTTTGAGGAAATAAATGCAAAATTTTAATTTTTTAATTTATTAAAATGCATTTAATTGAAAATTTTGAAATTTCCTCAATATTTAAAATTTCGATGGATGAGATTAAGAGAAATTTTGATCCTCATCAACAGTCAAGATCACTTTGACAAGGATCACTCGAACTATCCGTTGGAGGATTTATCTTTAAATAGGAGGTCATTTGTTAGTCAGTATCATCTGATCTTTTGATCGTATACTAAGCGAAAAGCTCTCTCTTGTAATCTTTTAATGAGCAATAAAGAAAGACTTTGGGGTTAAATTTCTGTTGGTGTTACTCTTCATGGAAATGTTTTAAGATGTATTATTTTCATGCGTAATTTCTTTTTTTTTCGTTAATAATGGCTTTTGAAGAGCGATTTGAGTACAGGTATCTTACTCAGCTGTCGGGTTTTGAATGATAATTTATGTTTTGAATATAATAGCAGGTATCTCTATTAGATCTAAATTTTATTATTGTTTTCTTGCTCTTTGGTGATGGCTGAATCGCGTTTTGTAGGAAAATACTTGATTATTAGATCATCGGGCATTTGGGGAAGTTCTCGACTGAACAAGCCAACTCCTAATCCATGTTTTATGAAGAGCCCATTTTAAATTTGATCCCGAGATTATCATAAGGCATTTTTTTTTATGGGTGATGGATGAAGGGCTTTGAGCTTAGTACCTCCTCTAAAATTCAAAAAATTTTAATTTTCCTATGCTAAATCATTAGATCTAGCTATTGAGAGCCTTAGATCATCAGATCTAGGAACGGAGTCGGACTCACACTCCCTAGATCTGATATATCTTCCATTTATGTACATAGATCTGTAAAATTTTAGTTTGGGTGTTTCTTATTGTCTTGTAGCTGCAGATTTGAAGTTGAAAGATGTGCAGTGTCCAGATCTAGGCCCTCAAGGGTAAGATCCGGATCTATGAGGGTCCATCAACATCATTTTTTTTTTTTTTTCACTTACTGGTTCACGGATACCCTGGTCAGTGGGTAGCCGCTACGTCCAGGGGTTTAAATCTCTGAGTGGACTCCACCCGAAGGGCATCAACACCCCTCAGCCTATTTACTGACCTAACCCCAAGAGCTTTCGGGATTTGACCCTGTGACCTCCCATTGGCGAGGCACTTGATTTGACCGATTGAGCTGACTCTTGGGGCTTCCATCAACATCATTTTGGTAGGGATCATATCCATATTTCATAGTCCAAGGGTTTAAATTTATTTTCAGATCTATAAATTTTCATGAGGGTTTCATTCAGAAATCTAAGGCAAAGCGATTTACAAAATTTAATAAGATTTTTGGAAATTTGTTTTTAGAGGTTTAGGTGGAAGTTCTAGGCCACCATCTTGCAGATTGATTAGTTACCTGGTTTTCAAGGTTTACTATGCAATTTCAATTTTTTTTTACAAGACCCTTGCTGCCACCAAGCCCTATATTTGCTCATCCTATGGCATCAAATTCGTTGCTACCATTTCTTCTTGCAATCCGAGTTTTCTTTCCCAATCTTCATCCTCCCTTCTACCATTGATTTTCTAAATCTATACACTGCCTACCATTACTGTCTATTGACCTGCATTTTTCAAATCTGTTAACCCTCATGCAGTCCCATTTGTTAGCCCTCTATCCTCTATGCATTCTGCTCTCACCCTAAACTTGCAAACAAAATAAAAATTAGAAAATAACCATGCGGTTTTCCACCCTGCCATACCCTCACGTCTTCTGCTCCGTCCAGCTTGCAAGCCTGAGCCTGATCACATATATCTCCCGCGGCCTCATTCTCTCCTCACAGCTAGCTCATTCGATCTTTATCCCCGTTAACTCTATTCTCCTTGCTACGTATCCAAGCTGCCCTCTCCTATCCGTATTTCTTTTCCTTGGTCTAACTTTCCCTTAGGTCCTCCTCTCTTCACATGATATGCCTGAAACCCTAGCTGTGTGTTGTCTCAAACTTGTCACGGCTCCCACAGATATGGTCTCCAATGCTCCATAACCTACTCACAGTCCCTTCTTCCTCACGTTGCTTCACCCATTCATCTGCTACCTCAACCTGCCTTCCTTGAGCTTCACTAATCCATGCCTGTCTACTCTCTTCCGTGTCCATCCCATCTCTATCATCGAAGTATTCTCTCCATCGACCTACACAACTGCACTACAAACATCACTATAAATTCGTTCTTTTTCTTATTTTACTTTTATGTATGCATTTAGTTAAGGTTAGCATATATATAAAAAAAAATAGATTTCATTTGATCTTACGCTTAGGTTAGGCTATGTGTTTTCATTTGATTTTTTTGTTTTGGTTATGTTTTAGGTTTGATTTTATTGTCTCAAATTCATTTTGTTTTACTTTTCGATTTGTGGTTTTATTTTGATTTGATTTTTTCAAATTTGATTTTTTTCATTAAAAAAAAAAATCGATTTTGTTTTCTTTTGATATCATTTATTTATCTTAATTTTGATTTTGATAATATATACATATTAAATTCTTAAAAAAACATTAAAAAGTTTTTACAAATCCAAAAAAAATAAAAAAATTATAAAATTAGAAAAATTTTAAACATTAAAAGTTTCTAAAGATTAAGAAAATCTCAAATTATTTTGTGACTGAGAATAAAATAAACTAAGGGGATTTGTGCTTTTACATTTAATATTTTAATGTGCCCTATGGCCCATTAAAATCTTAAAATTTTTAACCCTTTGATTCATTTTTTCATCACATTAAAAGATTTTGATCTCTTCATTCAGCTAATTATCTAAGGAATAATTAAAATTTCAATTTAAAGTTCTTGGTACTATTTGCAATTTTTCATGGTCAAGGCACAATAAATAATATTGGTTGTTCTAGATCTTGGTCATTAACGATAATCATTTTAAATCTAGAATATCTTGTGCGATGCGGTGTTCAACATTTATATGTATTATTTATGATTTTCACTTTTTGTTACATATTGAAAATCATTTTGGGTAACTTGTTTTATTGATGGTAAATTCAAATATCAAAGGCACTGGTCTATAATTGTTTTTATCTTGTGGTTGTGTCTTGTTTACGTTGGCATTCAATCTATCAATTTGATTTAATCATTTAGATTCATCAAGTTGTCCATCGTTAAAAACTCCTAGAGCCCGTGATCCACAAGATTTCTCATCCATTTACCTTAGGGACCACCCCCTTTGACTTGTCTAGGAGAGAGCCTAAACGGAGTGAGTAAGGATCAAGAGTGACAACCCTTACTCTGAGCGTTGTCACGGTGCCTAGACACTTTGCGTGACAACAAAACCCCTATGCTTAAATATTTTGTTTACACCTATAGGTTACATATTCGTGACATGTTTGAAGAAATACCTGTTATGGCTAGTAGATTTCTAGTTAAGGGCTTGCTCAAATGTTTGCATTTACATCATTTTTTCCTTCTTATATTTCTATTCTGAAGGTGTCATTCAATTTTAGGTAGTGACTTGGGCTATGGTCTTGAAAATGTGGCTCAAATATAAGGGGCACTGGCACAACATGGCAAAATAGTCCCTGGACATTAGCATGCCTTGTCATGAGAGCATCCAAAGCCTCCTAGATGTTGTCGGGCCCATAACATGTGAGCTTCCAAAGGTCAAGTGACCTCAAACCTTAGTGGGACCCAAGGGTTGGCTACAAGAAGTGTTGGGATGGTTCTTAGGGGTCTTGTAGCTAATATGGAAGGTTTTTATGATGTGTTTTCATCAATTCCATTTCCTTAAAGTCACCTAGGAGGTCGAATTCAATTATAGTGGCCTCTCATCACATGTTTACCCCAGTTGGCTGATTACCTGGGTAGATGTGGGAGGAGGGTGTTATAGAATGGTATTAGAGCATGGTTCGCCCCTATGACTAGATGGGTGGTGTGTTGGTCATGCATTCATGTTGTTTTCATGTGTGTTAATCATCCTTTAGTTCTATGTGTTTGTTTCATATGCATGGTGTTAGTCATGGTTGTAGTCATGTTGCCATATTAAAGAGGATGTTTTTATATGATGTCGTCATGAGTGTGTGATTGGTTACATGTTGTTATATGTGGCTTCAATGTATCACTCGTGTATGTTTGGTTACATGTTTCTACCTATTTCTACAAGTATTATCCACTTATGCTATATTTTATGTGTTTATGTGAGTGTGTTGTCCATGTTTATGATGATGTGTTGTTCATGTGTATGTTGGTGTATCGTTTATGTTTATGATTGTGTATTATCCATGTACACTGTTATGGTTGATGTCATCATGCATGAGGTCATAGTATGTGTAGTGATATGGTCATGGAGTGATGACTGGACTCTAGATAGAATGATGTTATGTGTTGCCGCACTTAGTTGTTATATGTTTATATGTTGTTACGATTATGTTTATACATGTACCACGTTGATTTGGATGATCTTAAAGATGAGGTATCCTCCCAAAATTACACTAAAGTATGTTGGTTTATTATGATTTGGTTTAGGTGACATATTATGCGTTGTAGGAGAAAGGTGAAAATGAATAACAAGATGGTAGACTACAAAGACTCTCCCTATGAATCAGATGAGCAACATGGCAGGCACTCTTCTGATTTGTCAGACACATTGATAAGCTTGAAGGAAGAAATAAGGATTTGTAAGGCATACAATGATAGGATAATATAGGCACAAGAGAAACAAGTAAAGTTTAATGAAATACTCCTCAAAAGTTTGTACTATTATTCGGGGAAAGCTGGAGGGAACATGTCAATTCTTCTTCTTGCCTAAATATGAAAGTTTAATGTATTTTAAAGGATTCATGAGAGATGCCTTTGAGAAAAATGGCTACATAAACTTTTGTGGATAGGGAAGAGATATAGTTGTATATTTTGTCATCGTTGTACGTTATTCATCGTATTGTCTTAGAGAAATTTTGTACATAGAAATATGTTATATTCGTGAGGAAAATCTAGTAGTGTGACATTAGGGTGCATTTGAAAGCCCTAGAATAAGAGAATCGGAGAGAAAAATATATTGTATGTTTTGTGAAGAGAATTATTTTGTGTGAATTCCAAATTTTCTCATGTGATGCTAAAATTTATGTTATGCATGTACAACCTAGAGAAGAACATGGAAATGATGTTATTCATGATGATTACTATGATTGATTTCATTGTACTACTAAAATTTCTAACCTAGTTGAATGCATAGATAGTGGAGCTAACATCTTGAATTTTTTTAAAACCTTGTTCTTATGGGATGTGAGGCTAGGGAAAGGCCATGGTGAGATGAAATTTATGAGTATTGAGCATGGTGTAGTTCCTTTATTAGAAGACAAGTTGTTATTATATTTTTCATGATGTTTCATGGATGTGTTGATGTTTATGTTGATCTAAGAGTTGAAGGCCAAGGATTTGAGTACACAAACCATAGGGTGGACAAGTATATGTGGGGACTAGGACTAGAATTGTCTTTCCATGCACTTGTGTGATGCAACATGGATGGGATTTGTAAAAAAAGAGGAAAACAATGTTAGCATGAAGAGCATATGTGATAAAATATTTTTGAAGCCATGGGAGGACTTGTCAGTGTTGATGCTAGCTTGTTATGGATAAGTCGGAAGGGTGTCATCCTCCTCCATGTTCCCAACCTCTCAACAATACGACCCTACAATAGTCACAAGAATCATAACATAGAATTTAAATAAGAAATTCCTAGAATCGATTTCATCACAAAGAATAGAAACATCAATGAATGATATTGAACTATGAATGACTTCTCCAGTGATTGAGATTCATTCATAGGTGGTGCACTCACGTACTCACATGAGTTGATGAGATGGTGAAAGTGGTGGAGGTGGGTGACAATAAACATCCATGGGTTGTGCCAGTGAAGGAAATTTCCTGGTCAAGGTAATATTGATCCCAAATACTGAGGTAATATGATGATACTATTGGAGTGTTGATGGGGAAATAGTGGATAATGGTGAATGGTATGGAGAGAAAAGAGTAAAGAACTACAAAAATGCAGGAGCCTGCTTACACATTTATAATATTTCGATTAGTAAATTAAAATATGATAATGAAATAAATATTTAAACAAAATCTAATTTGACACATGATACATGAGTAGGGGAACATATATCGAGCCCAGGTAGGTCTTGCTACTACCTTGGTGTTACTGCAATCTGCAAAAACATTAAATAAATACTACATTTGCTATTAAAAACTAAAATAATCTATATTATAGACTCAAAATATATGTTTTTTTTTGCAAGGAGGAATAATTTTAATTCACAATTCCTAGTTGTGTGATACAATGAATGAACAAGCAACATAAACTACAACATTAAGGGTTGCAATTGGAATGAATGCATCCATAGGACTAGGGTGAGTGTTATCATGGTGTAGTAACCACAAAATATATATTTAGATAGATAAACAAAATACACAATAAAATATATGTATGTGTATGTAACAACCCTCGTGAAATTCCACATAATAAAAGTTAAAAATAATAACCATGTTGATGGGACACGTGTTCCAAGCTGAATGTTGGGAAAGGCATCCTATTGGGTGTTCATTTGGTTTATTATGGCTAAGGAAATTGACAACAGAAATGGATAAGGTTTTGGAAAGGAAAAATGACATTTTTGGTAGAGTTATTTATGAAAATAACAGAAATTAGGAGAAAAGGAAGGGGAAAGGTCACAAGTTGCATGTGAGGAGGAAATTGAAGGAAAATAATGGAAAATGAAGAAAATAGAGGCCTAATTGATAAAAATGCTTCTGAGGATCAGTTGGTACCTATTATTAGTTCAACTTTGGGTTTCTCTTATGATTCTCTCTCTCTCTCTCACTCTTGGACACAGAGAGTTTTCTTGGAGCACTTTGGTGTTAGATCAAGAAATGAAAAAATTAAAAGAGGAAGGAAAAAGAAAGCAAGGGAGAGTAGGATCAAGTAGCTACAACAAGATTTCTTTGCAAGTATTGATTTGCATGTGTGATTTTCTTGCTAAATTTGGCATGCATGGTATCTCATGTGGTTCTATTATGTCATGCCATGGGTTTTTCCAAGTGTGACAATTTTTTCAGCATAGCCTTGCCATTTCTCAATAGCCTTGATGAGATGGGTTCCCATACTTCGGTTGAGCTAGATTTCCAAATGGATTTGAAGCTAAGTGGGGTGGATCTCCAAAATCACAAACACATGACCTAGTGGTTCCTAAACCGGACTATGGATCATGGTAAAGCCACTGGCCTATTAACCCTTGAGATAGACTATGGGATGTAGTAAATCTAGGATTGTGTGCCTCGGTGGGCCTAGGAATCCTTGTCAATGAATGGTGGGATATACAGTAAAGGTAAGAGGTGGATTTCTCTCCTTTTGGCCTAGTAGTCCCAGGATGGGATGTACGGTAAATATTAGAGTGTGCGTCTCATTGTAGGGCCTAGTGATCCTTGGATCAGACTATGGATTACGGTAAAGCCTATGAGACCACGAGGCACTACAATTCCTCACGGTGTAGGCGGAGAACTCTAGTAGCATCCATGCTTGTTTGGTTATTTTTGGTTGGTTATGAGTCCCACATTCATGCTTGGAATATGACACGGGGCTGATTGGCTCAAGAGATATTTTTCTCAGCCAATCTATGGTCTGGTGGAACGTGGTAGTCCCATCCATAGTTGGTTTTTGCATTCATTAATGAGAAACTTATTCCTTTGGTTTTTCATGTGTGAATGTACTGACTTATATGTGGATTCTATGGTTGATGTATTCATGGTATTTCTATTGTTATTATGTTGGTTATGTATATGTTTTATGACAACAACTATGTATGGCTCTCATCATGTTTTTACTTCTAAATGAATGAACAATGTATCTATGACCTAATATATGATTATGCAGCAAATGATATAAGGGAACAATGCTTCATAGCGATTCTCAGATAAGTATGAGACCTATATACCACTATGTGTCAACCACCCATAGCAGTACACCCCCTTTTTTCGCAAAAGGGATAGCACCTGATCGATGTATCCATGTCGTTCAACTATCATCATCAACCTGAGGATCATCTTATAATGTAAACCCAGTCTGCATGTGTATAATGTAAATAATCTCATCAGATCTATGTTGTGTATGGAATCACCAAGGTGAACCTACTTTTCTGGTGACGATCTACAGTCCAGGAGGTTTTTTGTCTCACCGATCCATTCTCGGATGGTCGACAGAGTTTTCCTTTAGCCTTACCCCAAAGCTGAAATGGATTTTGTCACTAGCATCTTAGGGGAGTCCTAGTGTTCTAGATCAAGTCTATATAATAGTGATTTGGGAATAATTATAACTATTTGGTTAGGATATTTTATTACAAATTGCTTGATCTACTAGATTATATTTGTGTCGTAGAACTTGGTAGTCTGTGAGGGTATTTTTCAAATGGGTTTTTCCCCCTTGAGATGTAAAAAATATAAAAAACATGATGTAAAGTGTCTTGAGGGTTAGAAAAATAATTTATCCCCTCATAGGTCCTAGGTCATACATAAATTTAAATTTTCCAAAGGTAAAATTCGTGGATCCTTTAAAAAATTAAATCTTAACAGATCCATGGACTAAGGTTAATTGATTATTTTGCTAAATTTTATGCCTTGGGTCCCTAGGGTTAAGTCAAAGTCAAAATTTTGATGAAATAATTGAAAAATTTTAATTTTTGAATTTATTAAAATGCATTTAATTGAAATTTTTGAAATTTCCTCAATATTTAAAATTTCAACAGATGAGATTAAAATAAATTTTGATCCTCATCAACGGACGAGATCACTTTTACAAGGATCATTTGAACTAGCCGTTGGAGGATTTATCTTTAAATAGGAGGTAATTTTTCAGTCATTATCATCCGATATTTTGATCGTGTACTAAGCGAAAAGCTCGCAATAAAGAAAGACTTTGGAGTTAAATTTCTACATGGTGTTACTCTTCATGGAAACGTTGTAAGATGTATTACTTTCATGCGTGATTTCTTTTTTTCCATTAATAATAGCTTCTGAAGAGCGATTTGAGTACAGGTATCTTGCTCAGTCGCTAGGGTTTGAATGATAATTTAAGTTTTGAATATAATAGCAGGTATCTCTATTAGATTTGAATTTTATTATTGTTTTCTTGCTCTATGTTGACAACTAAATCAAGTTTTGCATGAAAATCATTGATTATTAGATCATCAGGCATTTGGGGAAGTTCTTGGCTGAACCTGCCAACTCTCGATACGTTTTTTCTTAAGAGCCCAGCTTAAGTCTGATCCTGGGTTTATTATAAGACATTTTTTTATGGGTGATGCATGAAGGGCTTTGAGCTTAGTACCTCCTCTAAAATTCAAAAAAAAAATTCCTGCGCTAAATCATTAGATATGGCTATTGAGGGCCTCATATCATCAGATCTAGGAATGGAGTTGGACTCACACTCCCTAGATCTTTTAGATCTCCCATTTATGTACATAGGTCTGTAAAATTCTAGTTTTCTGACTTGGGTGTTTTTTGGGTCATTGTATATATCGTTTGGGTGTTTCTTGTTGTCCTTTAGCTGCAAATCTGAAGTTGAAAGCCGTGCAGAGTCTAGATCTCAGCCCCAGAGGGTAAGATATGGATCTCTGAGGGTCCATCAGCATCATTTTGGCAAGGATCATATCCAGATTTTACAGTCTAAGGGTTTAAATTTTTTTTTAGATCTAGAAATTTTTGTGAGGGTTTCATTTAGAAATCTAAGGTAAACAGGTTTTAAAAATTTAATTAATATTTTTGGAAAAAAAAATCTAGAGGTTCAAGTGGAAGTTATGGGCCACCATTTTGGAGATTGATTGGTTGCTTGGTTTTTGTGGTTTACTGTGCCATTTTGAATTTTTTTTACAAGACCCTCACTGCCACCAAACCCTATATTTTCTCATCCTCTAAAATCAAATTCATTGCTGATATTTCCGCCTACAATCCAAGTTTTATTTCCCAATTTGCATCCTCCCTTCTGCCATTTTTGCATCCTCCCTTCTGCCATTTTTGCATCCATTCGCTGCCTCTTATTACTTTCTGCTGACCTTCACTTTTCAAATTTTCTAACCCCCATGCAGTCCCATTTGCTAGCCCTCTATCCTCTGCGCATTCTACTCTCACCCTAAACCTGCAAACCAAAATAAAAAATAGAAAAAAAGAAAAAAAAACATGTCGTTTTCCACCCTGCCATACCCTCATGTCTTTTGCTTCGTCCAACCTGCAAGCATCACCCTTATCGCATATATCTCCCACAACCTCATCCTCTCCTCGCAGCTAGCTCCATTGATCTCTATCCCCATCATCTCTCTTCTCCTTGCTGTGTATCCAAGAAACCCTCTCCTATCCGTATTTCTTTTCCTTATTCTGGCTTTCCCTTGCATCCTCCTCCCTCCACTTGATCTGCGTCAAACCCTAGTTACATGTTGTCTCAAACTTACCGTGGCTCCCACATCTACGGCCTTCAATGCTCCATAACCTGCTCTCAGTCCCTTCTTCCTCACGTTTCTTCACCCATTAATCTGCTGCCCCATCATGCCTTCCTTGAGCTTCACTAATCCATGCATGTCTGATCACTTCCATGTCCATCCCATCTCTGCCGTCGAAGTCTTCTCTCTGTCGACCTGCATACCTGCACTACAAAGATCAATATACATTCATTCTTTTTCTTATTTACTTTGTGTATACGTTTAGTTAAGGTTAG
>APFE030912042.1:0-10596 GCA_000404065.3 Pinus taeda | reverse complement strand
TGAATCATTCAAAATTGATATCATATGCTCCCAATATCACATTCTGGTTGAATTCTCAAACAAGTAAAAAAATTGTAGAATTATCAGGGTGACTGTACATCTTGGGTCAGCGGTAGGCTACCACTTAGCCTCTCTAGATTGGTCCAAAAATGGTTAATTTTTATTGGCCTAGAAATTATTTTAATATTGGTGGTTCAAATTTTTGCATTGATTGTGTTTTGGAAGTACCAATGGTGGGTGGAAATGTTGGCCAATGGAGGCTACCACGTGGCCTCCAGGTGTATTTTACAAGTTTTGTATGGGACCAAGGGAATCCCATAACGTTCAAACTATGGACCAAACACCAAGCACCAAGAACGTCAACCATCACGCCATCACATTTGTTTCTTAACCATAATGGTCTCAACATATAATTAAATCAATGTGCAAATGTTAATGGGAGAAGGGGTCAGGGATAAGCCCTAGCCCATGGCCACACCCCACACCATAGGACTAGGAGGAGGGAGCTAAGGGCTAGGGCTTAACCTTGACCCATAGTCTCAGTGCCCACCACATATAACCATATCCGAAGCCAAACCCCAAATGCAACAGTGCGGAGGAATGGAAAGGTAAGGGCTCTAGCTGAAGTCACATGCCATGACATGGAACCACGGAAGGAGTGAAGGATAAGGCGCTAGGTCGAAAGACGCTCCAATGAGGCCCCAACCTAGGCCACATGCATCTCAAAAGACCTTCAACAGATATTGGACGGGGCCAACCCCTAGGGCGTGGAGTGGGCGGGGGGGTAGCCCCAGGCCATATGGGCCTCAAATAACCACGGACTCTAGAGTTTGGTCACACGCGTGCATTGGCACTAGACCCAGGTTTTATGGGTGCAATACGACTAGGTGTTGAGTTGTTGGGGGCTCGACTAGCAGGGAGGGTAGTTGGCCCCATCCCTTGGCGACGTGCCCCCCTATATGACCACAATTTTTGGAAAGTGGGGGTTAATGGAAATTTTAATTGTCCGACAATTTCACCCATTGGGCGAGATTGTAGGCAATATTTACACGTTGGTCCTAGGTTTGGGCCAAATTATAAGGTGGTTAGTTGGGGAGAATGGGAAAAACTTGGAAGAAGCATAACTTTCTTAGTTTTTAACCAAATGAGGTGCAGAAAGAGCCCAGATGGAGGTTTTTGACAATTGTAGATCCATTGGAGACATTTGTTTTTCATTCAGGGCATTGTAAAGCCATGAAAACACAAATTTGATCACTTAATGAAAGAGGTCCTGAATTGGAACTCTAACAGAAATCTGTAGCTTTTTGGGTCTTGCCAATTTCTACCATAGGTTTGTGTTGGGGTTCTCTCATATCACTTGGCCTTTAAGTCAAGTCACCAAGGGCAGAGCGAAATAAAAGTTTTTCTAGTCGGAAACCCAACAAAATGTGTTCTTCGAGTTGAAGAATTGCCTCCATTATGCACCAGTGCTCACATTACCATACCTGCAACAACCATTTGAGATTGAGATAGATGCCTCTAAATATGTTATTAGTGCGGTTCTTACTCAGCATGGGCATCCAGTGGCTTACCACAGTGAGACCCTTTCAAACATAGTCCATAAGTACCCCACTTACGGCCATCCACACATACCACCGACCTCTACAATTCATACAGACACAAGGGAAGTTGCAGAACGATTGCCATCAGAAATGGTCCACCTATCTACAGCAGTTCCATTTTAACATTAAGTATAAGAAAAGACGCACCAATAATATCGATGATTTCCTCAGCCGACCACCGATCATGGCGCTAATCATTGTGCTCGACTTCTATGGGCACGAGACATTGGGGTGGCCGCATCTTTACAAGAGCGATCTAGAATTCGAGAGCATATACCAGACACTCCTCAAAGGGAAGAAAGTTCCAAATTTTCACCTTCATGATGAACTGTTATGCCACTTGGGACACATCAGTTTTCCTTCAAGTGAGTGTGCTAAGATGATTTTGGAGGCACACTATAGTCGGGTTGTTTGACATTTTGGAGAAGAGAAAACAATGGTAGTATTGCAAAATTATTTTTATTGGCCGAAACTTCATCAAGATGTTGGGAAGTACATTAGATCCTGCACTGCCTGCGCCATTACCAAACTAAACATCAAGAAGCAAGGCCTGTATACTCCTCTACCTACTCTTATCCGGCCTTGAGAATCTATCTCCATGGACTACATGTCGGGCCTTCCTTCTACTAAGCATGGCAATGATTGTGTTTTCATGGTCATCAATAGATTCTCTAAGCTGGCCAGCATGGTAGTCTGCAAGAAGAGTATCACAACAAAGGCCACCGCTAAGCTCTTCTTTGAGCGAGTGTGGGAACACTTTGGGATTCCATAATCCATTACCTCAGATCAGGACAACAGATTCTTGAGTGAATTTTGGTTAAGTCTTTGGTCGATGCTGGATACAAAACTTACTAGGTCCACGATTTTCCATCCCCAAACTGATGGCCAAATAGAGGTTGTCAACAGGATGATAGTACACATTTTGCACCTGTACAACTCAAAACATCCACGCACGTGGGATGAAAGTCTCCCCTATGTCCAACACAGCTACAACATAATTCTCCACAGCTCAACAGGCCACAACCCCTTTTAGGTAGGGCTTGGATTTCATCCATTATGCCCCATTGGTGTGGCCATACCATTTGCAGCAACTTAGATAGATTTGGCTCACATTCAGCCCAAAGCTGAAAGGGCTAACAACTTCATTGAGCACATTCAACATATCCACCAATAGGTCCATGATATATTGGATAGAGCCAATGCCAAGTACAAGCAGTGCCATGATCAACACCGAGTGCCACACAAGTTCCAGGTGTGCAACAAAGTTTGGCTATGTTTGTAGGAGCGTCTTGTTACACCCCACCGCAAGCTTCGCCTACTTAGATATGGGCCATACACCATCACCAAGGTCTTCAGTGACAATGCCTTCGAGCTCAACATCCCACCCTTTCTTGGTCTACACCCAGTGTTTAATGTAGGTCTCCTTCGGCCATACTTTCCACCATTGTTGGACACATCTAACATTGTAGAACAACTCACACCAATAGAGTTGAACCTGAACTGCATGGAACATACCACAACTAATCAGATCATGGACACATAGATCAAGAACACTTGCCAATAGAGGATATAGTTATATCGAGTTGTCAAAGCAAGCCAACTCCTTCACCAGGGCAAGTGGTTCATGAGGGACCAGGTTCAACAGAAATTTCCTCACCTCATGGAGGCTCTGCACACAATGGGGGCCATTTCTTCCTAAGGGGGGAGGAATGATCCAGGTGGATATTGGTGGCCACCTACTTATTCCACCTAGACCCCCAATTCAATTTCATCTATTTCCTTGTTCATTTCAGCATTTACTATTTTTAGCAGTTTTTCAAGTCTTGAACTTTCAGAGAAGTTTTTACCCCCTAAACGGTGTTTTTTTGGGGTTTGTGACAGGCTCATAACCATAGGTAGGGGCCTATAGAAAAATCTATAGTACTCAGTGAGACCTTTCTAACAAGGTATCATACGTGCCAAACGGAGATAAGATGACCAAGTTACGATCCTGAGAAGTTGGCTTCCCAACTAACCCCAACGGGGCCCACAAACTCTTCGTGTTATGTATCCTGGCATTAGGGTTTTGGTTGTTTAGGGTTTTATCATGTTTTCCAATAATAAATAGGCCCTCGAGCCTCACTGTAAAACAATTCGTAGGAATGTAGTCACCACATATCTTCTTAGAGATAAGTATCCATCGCCCAAGCTATCCTATTTCTAAGTTAGGGGCTCGATCCTCCCTATGCTGCATCAGAGCTTACCTTCAATCTCCGCCATGGGCCAACCAGAAGAACCTCACCCATCTTTATGTGATGCACCCTACTTTGAGTTCACTAAGTATCAAGATAAATCGCTTCAACCCCTCACCGATCGCTTCTTGCTGGTTATTCTTCCCATGGCCTTGCAGCAAAGGTCTAATAAGCATCGAGAACAACATCATAGTATGGCGAAAGTGGTTTTCTAATGCAGCCCATGATGCAATCCATCATGAGCTTGGAAGAAGGCCTCCCCAACGATTTCTTGGCCCTCCAACATTCCCTATATCAGAATAGGGAATTTTCTTGCATGAAGGTGTAGACACTCCTACAGCCACACTCTTCCGTGGGCCTAAAGTGAGCTCGCGAAAGGCTCCACCTCTTCTGCCACACATCAGGAGCTCTAGACTCCAAGGTAGGCCTGTAAGCAACTCCATGGTGCTATGCAGGGGCTTCCTAGGCTTAACCAGCTATTCCCTGAGGCTAGTGGAAGATATCTAGGTTGCTCAAGATGCAAGGTTGACCAAGCATTCATGCAAGGATTTATGGCTATCCTTACACTAAAAAGGAAGAATAACTCTCTCAGTGTTAATACAATGCCTCTTGTATAGATTCACAAGCTTGTATTTAGGTGAATAAATATTTATGTTTATGCTTAGACCATGATAAGCAGATAGTTTCTCTTATAATCATTTCATATTAATAGAAAGGGTTTTCAATCCCAAGGTTTATAATTTTTTAATCCATACCTTATGGGTCCGTCCACAGTCTGAAGTGGTTCATACTATCCTCATATCATTTGCATATGTACAATTAACAACGCAAATAAGCGTTGCATATAGATTAGTGTTTCACTACAAAGATGTAACTCTAGTTAGTTATCATGTAAATCACTATTCAAATTTTTTTCATGCTATATGTTATAAACAACACCAGCAATGATTTAAAGCGACATATCATTCCAATCTAGAAGCACACACTAGATCAACTTTGTTTATCAACATCATTCATTTCAGAGTTGCGACACCTGTATATATGTATGGTTATTCAATCATAACTATGAATGCCATTTCCACACTAAAGTGCATACACATGCTCATTACATTAATAACATTGTTAAAATCCAAGTTCCAAAGTCATTTTAAACCAGAAATGCATCATACTATGATTAATATTTAAACAAGACATAAGAACACTTATCTTTAAAATTGCAAGGAAATTGAGTCTGGGACAAGGACTCTCCACCCAATATTAGACATCTATAGCCAAACTCACTTGCAGTTTTCACCCCTGAGCTAGATTCCAGAGAATGAGTGGGGTTTGCTTAAAGGAATGTAACACTATTTTTCCAACTAGAACAAGGAATCCATAAGACCTCTTTCCTCAATCCCACCAATTTCCTGCTACGGTAAACAATGCACAGGGAATCCAGAGGTTCACCCCTCCATCCTCATGAATAATACCAAGGATTCACCTCCTTTCCAAGAAGTCCCAAATCCACTACAAATATCAGCCCAAGATTGGTCTCTTCCCAAGTTTTTCAGGGCTCCAGGAACCACTATCTCAGCCCACAGCCTCTAGGGGACCCAAACTATTACAAGGCTCCATAGATTCCTATCTCAACCCATAGCCTCCAAGGAACCCAAGTTGTTATAGGGCTCTACAGATACCTATCTCAACCCAAAACCTCTGGGAACCCCAAGCTATTACAGGGCTCTAGATATTAGTGTCCCAACCCATAGCCTCCATGGAACCAAAAGACCAATCCCTTCACTTCTCTTCTCTTCTCTTCTGCAAGTTGTTTCTATGCCCTCTACTCCTTGTTGATTGTTGTGAAAACCGTCCCTCTGCCTACATGAACAAATGAGAGAATGGATTCCTCCTCCCCATCAAGCCCCTCCCTATTTTATCTGTTGTTCTTTTCGTTATTCTGTAAGGGTGTTCCATCCTTTTCCTTGCTACCTTGCCTAGCCTCGTTCTCCTTAAATTTTG
Organism: Pinus taeda; assembly: GCA_000404065.3. Classification (NCBI taxonomy): domain Eukaryota; kingdom Viridiplantae; phylum Streptophyta; class Pinopsida; order Pinales; family Pinaceae; genus Pinus; species Pinus taeda. The sequence goes on along the minus strand of APFE030912042.1, from coordinate 4,766 downwards.
ACGTCCTCTTTTCCTTATGAAGGTTCTCAAGCGCATGGGCCTATGTACTTTTTTTGCATCTCATTCAATTTAAGAACCAATCCATTAAAATCATGCACCAACCATTCTTTTGTGGTTTTCCAACAATTCATATTTTATGCAAAAAAAACCTCAACATCCCAAGCAAGCAATCCCCTCCTCTACTCTGCTGGAATTTGTATATCTTTGACTTAGTCCCCTTTTTCAAATTTTATATTTGTAAACATATTTACAATGTATTTTATGAATGAACCATAAGTGAGGTAATTACATGGTTCTATTATCTCTTTTTCGCCTATAAATCTAATAAAAGTGAGATAAAAAAACCAAAAAAACATACTCATCGCGATGTAATTATCTTTTAAATTAATAAACAAATCTGAAAAAAAAAACAACTAATCTGATTGTCCAAAACCTATTTACATGGAATTTTCCAAACAATCACCTATACGCCACGCCATTACATGAAGAGTAAACAAAAAAATAGATCCCAATAACGCTGCACTCCCATCCAACTTCCCTTGCAAAATGGTTGCATGTTCACATTATACAAACTCCCATCAAAACTACGAAAAAAAGGACAATTTGAAAGGAGGGAGGAAGGATAAAGCCCATCTAAGAGGTAGGACAACGCGCATTTAAGAGACTGTCGATTGTTTTGACTAACCAAATCACTAATTATATGAACACTTAAAATTATTTATTTAAACTTAAAAATATCCAAAATATCAGTACTAATGATATCTACTTTTCAAATCCGACGCTATTTAGTTAATTTTGAATAATAGTAATATCTGAGTTTCCATTTTCAATTATATTTAGTTTTTGAGTTTTCCTTCATCAAACTTTTAGCCACATGTGGTGTGTTTAATATTTATATAAATGATTAACTTATTGCAAAATGTAAATGCGAGAATCATGAAATATATAAATGTTAGGAATTTTTGAAAACAACAAATTCGAACATAGTTTTAAATGGTTTAATTATTATAATGTTTTTATCGAGGCAGCGGAATTGCTGGACAATTAAAAGTGGTCCGAATCCGGGTAAAAAAATTTCAAAAAATCTTGTAGAGGGCCTGTTTGAATCGTGTTTTTGATGGTGGAAAATGGATTCAACACCGAATCAAAAAACATCTAGGACACCCTAAAATTTTGAAGTCTTAACAACTATCAACTTAGATTTAACAAAAATCTTTGGACCATAATTTTTCTGCTAAATATTGTACTGGAATCTTCCCATAACTTTCCTAGCAATTCCTCCGGCTAGTTAGACTAATCGACATATAGTAAAGTATGGGTTTTTAGTATAGTATAATTTCAATATATATAATAGTAATATATATATATATAGGTTGAAGACGTGTATTTTTATAAAAATAAAAATAAAATAACCATTAGATAATAAAAGAATATTGAATATATTAAATAATCAAAATAATATATATTTGGTTAGTTTTAATTAAAAATATTATTGATTGTTGTATCAATAGGTATATTCTATAGCTTGTTATGACTGAGATGTGTAATTCTTTTAGTTATTAATGGGAGTTCATACATATCTTCTTAAAATAAAAATAAAATATTAGTAAATTAAAAAACAATGTTGGCTATAGTAAAAAATAAAAAAATATATTCATATTGGTTAGTGTTAATTATAAGCATTATTGTTGAAAAAGAGGTATATAGAGACGCATAATTCTTTTGATGCTCACACATGTCTTTTTGAAAATAAAAATACATATGTATTTGTTACCTTTAACTAAAAGCATTTATTGTAAGAAGAGGCTCATTCTTTCTGTGCTCAATTTAAAATAAAAATGAAATATTCTCTAAATAAAAAACAACATCAATATAATAAATAGTAAATAAAAATTGAATATACATATTTGGTTAGTTTTAATTAAAAACATTATAAAATATTAGTTTTAATATTACAAACTAGTATAAAAGAAATGTGGTAAAAACATTTTATTTTCAAGCTTAGTCCTAAAAAACATATTTCAATGTCCATGTGGAATAACATAATTTATATCCATTGCAATAATTACTTTACGTGAAGTAAAGTAATTAAAAGTAAAAAGGTCTTATTTATTTTCACAAGTATGAGAAAAAATAGTAAAGTTCTTATAATTTAAAATAATATTTAATACTATATTTAAATAAAACTATGTAGATACCTATGTTAATTAATTTATTTCAATATCAAATTCATATACTTCTAATATAAAGAAAGTTTTTTTTTTTACCATAATTATATATTTCAATGCTCAACAAAAATAATAGCTAAAAGTAAAAATTCAATCATTTCATAATAAAAGTATTAATATGGACCCATAAGGTGTAGACTAGTTGGTACGTGTGGGGTTTAATCCAAGTGTCAGGTTCAAACTTCTTGGAAATGGGTTGCTTCAAATCTCATAAGGAGGGGTTAAGGATAGAAACCACTTTGGGGGAATAAAACATTTGAAATGAGAATGTGGTTAATTTTTTTTAATATTCCAATATTAGGGTTAGACTACCCAACTCAAATTTATGGAGGTGCAAACAATTTTCCATGTTTTGCACCTCAAGAGATGTGATGACTCTCAACACTAGCTAAATCTGTGGTTAAAATTGATTGCCTAGAGAGGCTCTACAACCTAGTACATGAGGGAGATGTTGTCACGTAAGGTTGGATTATATATATATGTGTGTGTGTGTGTGTGTGTGTGTGTGTGTGTTGGCTAATATATGTATATGCAAGAGATGATTATATATATGTATGTATGTATGTATGTACGGTTATTTTATTATATCTATATGCAAGAGATGTTGTGCGTAACGTTACTTTAATTTTTTTTAATAAAGTTATTTTAAAAATCAATGTCAGCCATTTTTAAATACTTGCATTTTCACTTTTATTTTACATCAAACTTTATATAATGAGATAAATTAATTTAAAAAGAAAATTACTTTTTAGTATGAGGGATAAATGTAATTTCTTCATTGAGCCAAGATCTAATGTCTATAGTATGTTAGAAATGTGTAACTTAAAGTAATATAATGTTAACATTTTGACTAGGTCAGAATACAATTAAAATATGGTAGAGATATGTAACTTAATATAATGTAAACATTGAAACTTGGTGGAAAAAAAAAAACCCTATAAAAATTAAATGATAAAAAAATAACTCATGGTATTGACCCATGGTTTTAAAAATCCATGGTATTGACTCATGGGATTCCTCTGGAATATAATTTATTTAAGAGGGGATTAAACTAGTCTAGATTCATGTTAGTTTGATGTTATATTTAGATACATAATTAGTTGTAGAAAATGATGGCGTTGAATCCATGTAGCCTATAAAGGTAAAACTTTCCTGTAAAGGTAAAACGTTTTTATGGCTATGTTGGCACTATCAAACTTTATATAATGAGATAAATTAATTTAAAAAGAAAATTACTTTTTAGTATGAGGGATAAATGTAATTTCTTCATTGAGCCAAGATCTAATGTCTATAGTATGTTAGAAATGTGTAACTTAAAGTAATATAATGTTAACATTTTGACTAGGTCAGAATACAATTAAAATATGGTAGAGATGTGTAACTTAATATAATGTAAACATTGAAACTTGGTGGAAAAAAAAAAACCCTATAAAAATTAAATGATAAAAAAATAACTCATGGTATTGACCCATGGTTTTAAAAATCCATGGTATTGACTCATGGGATTCCTCTGGAATATAATTTATTTAAGAGGGGATTAAACTAGTCTAGATTCATGTTAGTTTGATGTTATATTTAGATACATAATTAGTTGTAGAAAATGATGGCGTTGAATCCATGTAGCCTATAAAGGTAAAACTTTCCTGTAAAGGTAAAACGTTTTTATGGCTATGTTGGCACTAAGGTGGGGAAATATTAGGAAAAATGTAATTATTACATTTTAACTAATATTTTTGCCTACCTGCATCCACTTTTTACTAAGTTATATCCAATATAACTTATTAAAAAGTGTCCACTTCTTATTGTAATTTTTTTTTTTATATTTGTAATTTAAAAGTAAACAAACTCAACTATAGAATTAGGAGGAGTGTGAGGAAATATTAAGTAGAATGTAATATTTAGGGTGGGGTGTGACATGAAATATTGGGTAAAATTTAATAATATTACATTTTAATTAGTATTCCCCCCACCCCGTGGGGGTGGTTATAAATATTGGGTAACATATAATATTGTAATATTATATTTTATGTAATATTTCCCCTCACTTGATACAACACAATATAGAGCACATGTGTAAATGTAATGTAAGTAAACATTTGTAATGTCAACTCAATTGTAATCAATATATTTGTTATAATTAATATAGATGTGTTCCATCTATAAATTTAACTAATAAGAAGATAAAACCTTAATAGCTACAATATGACAAGATTTTTAATCATGGATATTTATTATGGATATTATTAACTTCTAAGTAGGTTTTTTTACAATACCATGGGCCATACCCATAAGAGAAAAATAGAGAGGGAGAGGAGGGAAGAAGATTATAATAGCATGGAATACTACCATGGTTTATAAATACCATGGGCCATCTAGACTTTTGATTATTATGTTATGGATCTAGGATTTTAATTATTTTGTTACAATACCATGGGCCAATACCATGGGTTATCAATACCATATGCCAAAAACCATAACTTATTTCAAAATCAAAATATTTTACAAATACTTTATTTTAATTTAATTTATAACATTTTT
>APFE030912033.1:0-31307 GCA_000404065.3 Pinus taeda | reverse complement strand
GACAATAACATCCCATACTTGGGTGGGATATCAGCAACAACAACGTCCATCAAGATTGTTTTGTTTGGGTATTGGACTAGGGATACACACAAGTCTTTTATTAGGCCTAGACATTTAACCTGGCTAGAATCAAATGAGAACAGGTCCTTGTATGGCCTAGTAATATCTAAATTCAGCCTTTCCATGACAGACTTTTGCATCAGGTTATGAGAGGCACCTGAATCAAACATTGCATTTTGTAGTATTTTGTCATGTACATGCAAGCTGACATAAAAGGGTAGGATCCCTGTGCCTGCTATTTTTGCATCAACCTCTGGACCAAACAGTAGTTCTGGGGTGTCATCCAACACATTGACATTGTCTTTGTTTTGGGTGAGTTGGACGGACTTCTCAATCTGTTGTTTGTATATGTCATTCTTGGCTAGCTCTGCAAGAGGGATGGTTATTTTTAGTTTTCCAATTTTAGCTTCCAAGTCAAAGGGTTTCTCAGTTTGGACCTTAGTGCTATGGGTGAGCCCCCTTTATTTACTTGGTAAGGTCTCCTCTTGATCTTGGGGCTTATGTTTTTCAATCACCTCTTGAGGCCTTTTACTTGGATTGGGATGTACAGATGGTGTAGCTGGTGGATTTAGTGTTTCTTCAGTAACTTCTTCAATAGTTACTTCCTTTGCGAGTGAATCAGTTGCATTCATTGGTTCTGTCATTATGGCACTCTTGGGCTGCAGTCTATCCTTGATTTTTTCAGGCTATGTTATGTTTACAGTCCTACTTCGTAGTTTGTATTGTTTATGGACTTCATAGACTGCTGTGTCATAGCCTTGTTTGAAATCAAATGATTCTCCTGACTTTGTTTGAAATTGTTTGCTGTCTTATTCTTCATGATCTTCTTGAGTCAGGAAGACGTGGTGCTCATCATCAAGACCCATTAGGTGGATATGGGTGTCATCCAGTTGCTCATCTGATGTGGATGTTTCAGCATAGTTTTCTTGAAATGGAGGTCTTATTTCTGGATCATTGTTGGCTTTGCCCCCACTAGGATTTTGGTTCCTCGTAAAGTTTGGATTTCTGTTAGAGTTATTTGGTGGTGCCTCCCATGAAGACTTTCTTTCCACAGACTCTACCCTGTCGCCCAACCTCTTCATACCAGAAATTATTGCATCTAATTTTTTGTCAAAGGGTGAGGGTTCCTCCTTAAAGGCAACTCTCTTTTCTAATCTAGCCCTGTTCCTCTTAGCAATCAGGTTTGCCTCAACTGTTACAACAACCTTCTGAGCTTCTTCGAGGGTTTGAGGGGCTCTTTCTTTTAGTTGGTAAGCCATGTCTGGGTCAAATCCATCTAGAAATTTATATAAGGCCAAATCAGGGGGAGGTCTGAGGTTTTGGGGTATTGCATTATATACATTGTTAAACCTATCAAAGTATTCCAGAACTGTCTCTTGACGACCTCTCTTAATCATGTCATATTCACCAAGCATATGTAGTGGATCCTTCTTTTTCTCCCATCTGTTTGTGAAGGATTGGTAAAGCTCCTCAGGGGTGGTGATGGTATTTGCAGGAAGTGATCTGAAACAAGTTCGAACATCACCTGTCAAGCTTTGAACAAAGATTCTCATCCTCACACTCTCATCATCTATCTCATAGTTTTCAAAATGATCTTGCATTCTCTTAGCATGCTGAATAGCGGAATAAGGGCCAGTGGAGTCAAAATATGAGATTTTGGCTTGGTAATCTTGAGGTAAGGCCACAGGATTGGCAGGTAGTTGCAGAGGTGCATACCTCATGGCCATATTGACAATATTTTGAGGATTGACAAGGGCAACTGGGACAAAAGGAACAGTGGGTACCACAGGGGTAACAGGTATGGAGGGATTTAGAGCGTTAGTTAAGGGAATATGTGTGGGTGAAGAAGATGTGGGTGGAGGGTTTTGAGATGTGGATGGGGAACTAGGAGAATTAGGGGTAGAACAGAATAGTACTTTGATTGGAGTGGAGATGGGGTTAGGGTGAACTGTCTCTGGACTAAGGTCAGCAAGGTTATCTTGTTTTTGCTGATTCCTAATTAGTTTGGGGATTTTATTAGGATTTTCAAATATAGTAGGAGGGTTGGGATCAGGATTAGCCCTAGTGTACCGAAGATTCTTCTTAGGAGCCAGCTTCTGAGCTTGTCCTTCTAAGTTATTTGAAAGATTTGTATAGCAAGGACTGGACAAGAGTTTTGAAAGACTCTGTGTATCTGTATTGGGTATAAAGGATATCTGAGTCAGCTCTACCTTAAGGCTGCAAATGTTTGTATGGGAGCAGTTTGAAGGTTTCTTGACTGATGTTCAGATTTTGAGTGTGATTCCTGGTAGATATACAGTCATCTCTAGATCCTGAATTTCCCCATTGGAGTCGCCATTTATGTTAACACCCGGGTTGTTCCCTATGACTCCCAAGGGAATACGGCCGAGGTAACTACTAACCAATCTTTGGATTACAGCTTCTAGCCTAGCTGTAATCAGAGAGGGCTCTCTCTGTAAAGTTTGTCACTGTTTTAATTGAGTTTTAGGCTAGTTATGAAGTAAAGGTTTGTTTGTTTTTTTTTGTTTGGTTGGGAGGATGCTTCTGATAGTTTTTGAAGTGTTCTCTGTAGATGGACTAATCCATTGGGCGATGGGGTCTGTAGCTATTGTTTCCTTGAGATCCTTGGCTTAAGTGCAGCTGGAATTACAGGGCTTGTATGTATTTCATAAAACAAACTGTAAATTGTGAGGGTGAAATGAGAATCAACTAGTAAAGAGCATTTAAGAATTCTTCACTGAGCTAGGATGTGGGAAAGGGATCTATTACTTAGGAGCATTACCTGAATTCCTGAAACAATAGATTACTGTGATGATATAGTGTGAAAGGTAGAATTTAAGAATTACTCTTTCATTACCATAACTGAAGAAAACATTTATAATAGCTTAGATTGAGCTCAGGGTAATCAGTGATTAAATCCTGAGACTATTCTTTTTCCTTGCTACTTAGATAGTTAATACATGGAAAACATGAAAGATATATGAAAGATAACAAAACATATAATAGAGAGTAACAAGAAAACTTATTGAGCCATGAAATACGCAGGAATCCTGCAACACTCAGCCATACACCAGCAAGACATCAAGAGACACAATGCTTTGGAAATCCCATCATCCTTTGTATTAGTTGTTTGAAGATTTACAATAGAAGACTAACATAATAGATATCATGGGATTTCTTACATCCAGATTCCAACCCCTGCTAACAAATGCGAGGGGGAATATATAGAAGTCTATTACAAAATATCTCAGGAATTGAGTCATCTGAGAGGGAAAATATCTTCCTTTACTCGTACAGGGCTTGCAGATGGGAAGTTATTACAATCTTAAATGAATTATAAAGGCTCTTAACTCTTGTCAGAGCAATTTTGACCTTTGGGGCTCACGGAGTTGGTTGAGTGCTTTGACATAGCTGTTGAATGACGTGTTTGTGCAGCTGTAACTTCCTGTGTCTTCTCGGCCCTGTCACCTGTGAGTGCTGATGCTGCTGTTGTGGCCGAGTACCTGTGCTGAGTTGGCTCAGCCTCTGTCTTTGTACCTGCTGATGTGTCTTTTGTCCTGCTGTGTACGAGATTCAAAATATTTTCAAAGGCAAAATCACAATTACTGACTTTGGTTTAACAGTAATCATATCAACTCTTCCCATGTCTCTGCTGAAGGCAACTGATGTTTCAAAATTGACCCCATGGTCTCATCAGCCTCTGTATATTTATAAAAATGAGGGGGCTCATCAAATAAATGTGCTATTTCCTTCCTATAAAAATAGATTATCTACTCTATCAAAAGAATCTGCCCTGTTACTGGGTCTTGCTTCTGATGTGCCTAATGCCTCTGAAATATGTGTGCTGCAAAAATTGCTTACTCCGACAACTTCTATGGTAGAGTTTTTCCTGATGATCAATGGCTAGGAGCCCCCTGTTCTGCAAGCCTAAACCTGTTCTGAAATTTATATATCAGCTTCAGTCTGGTTCTTCTTTCCAGGGTCTGAATCAGGTTTCTCATGTCAGGCTCTTCTGATTAGGAGATGGTCTCTGTTCTGTTTCCAATCCCCATTCTTACCAGCTGGGAGCTTGTCCTGTAGTTCAACACGTCTATCATCTTAGTGGCAATCTCAGGCATGCTGCCTAGAGATGCCCTTGCCCTCTGCATTTCTTTACGTGATCTTCCAATGAGTGCTACTTGCTCATATATAGCCTCAATATACTCCCATTGGTTTGTTATGGACTGGCCAATGTTGCCCCAGATGACCCTCTTAAGCTCTGATGTGACTTTATCCAGTGTGAGCTCTTTTTCTAGTTCTGCAATCCTCTTCTTGAGGGCCTTTACCTACCTCTCTCTCTCAGCCACATTTTGTTTTTATTTGTCATATTTTTCATTTATTTTTGCCAGACTGTCCTGGGCTTGGCTCAGCTCAGACATCTGGGACTCCAGTACCTATATTTCTTTCCTCAGCTTCTGCATGTCTAGGATTTCAGCCTGCTCTGTTGTTGGTGCTGAGGTATCTGGGGCTTCTTGCTGCACTTGTTGGCTGGGAGGGGCAGTGTCTTGAGGGGTTTCCTCAAGGTTTATTGTTTCTGGAGGTGGCTGTGAGGTTTGCCTTGCCTCCTTCTGCTGCAATGCTGCTTCTAGTGTGGCCTCTGACTCCTGCAGCTTTTCTTGCGTTTGAATGAGCTCCTTGTATAATGTCATTAGAAGGGAAGCTGCATCCTTTTCTTGCCTCTTCTGGGCAACCTCTTCTATTTGTGGGTGAAGAGTTGGTGGTATTTTTAATTTCTTTTTTATTGCTGCCATATCAGCATCCCTTAGCTTGAGGACTTCTTGCACAGCCTTAACATCATTGGGATCATGCCCAAACTCTATTATAATCTCCTCCAAGGCTTTGATCCTGTTATCCTTAGCTTAAGAGGAAGCCTTTTCGAATTCAAGCTATGCAGCAGTATTGTTCAGGCTATTTTGCAGCCTGTAGTTAACCAAGGTCTTATCAGCCAAGGTGGCATAGACCATCTCACCCGTCTGTTTATGGAGCTCAATCTGATCCATTGGGTGGATGTTTTTTGATAGGACCTCCAGATTGGTCCTGATGTAGTCTGCAGTTGTTTGTGGTTGCTGCACTATTGGTGTGAAGTGGATCATTATCATCTTCCCCTCTTGCACATCAAATGCAGACATGAGCCTTTTTTGGTTTGTGGGAGCCATGTTCAGCAGGTGATTGTAGAGTTGAATTTTTAGTGGTTCACTCCTTCTCTTAATATCTTTGAACTGCTGTTTGATACTTGTTTCTCCTCCCTTCCTCTGCCCTGAGGAGCTTACTTCTCCTAATGCTGTCTTGTCCTGCTCCTATTGCAAGGAGCTTGCTGAAGCTTCCATGCTTTGCATTTCCTCTTCTGAGAAAGGATTCAACCTCTGTCTTTTCTGTTGTGATGAGGTGAGGGGAGTTTCCCTTTCTCTTTTTCTGCTTTCATCCTCCCTTTGAGGGGTCTGGAGGATGGATGAGTCAATCCTCGAATGCCGCCTTGGTGGTGCCATTTGTACTGGCTGTTCTTTGGTGGCCACTGGGGCCTGTGTCGTTTGTTTCTCCTGACCCTGTTGGTCTTTTTGCTGCTGTACTTGCTGGGGTTGCTGCTCTTGACCCTGTTGGCCCTGTGGTTCTTCCATGACCTTTTCCTTGCCCTTGCTCTTCTCTTGGTCTGTGTTTTGCACTGCCTCTTGCTGTGTTGTAGAAGATGAAGAAGCTGCTCCTGCTTGAGGCTTTGGCAGAGTAAGTACCTGAGAAGGAGATTCTAAGTCAGCCATTTTCAACAAATGCCTTCTAGCTCTTTCAACTAGTTCTTCCTGAGTGATTGGCTCTTCAAGTGTGTTTCTTCTCCATTTTGGTAGGTTGGCATGTCTCTGAATATGGAGCATGTTCACATGCTCATAGCTGGAGAGTTTGTATTTCTGCCTTCTCAAGGATATGGAATTGTTAGGGTCATAGGGCTTCCAAAGGAAGCTTTGTTTTAGGCCAAGGCCTTCTAGCCTCCTGTCGGCATCTCTCCAGCCTTCTCTTTTGTTTAAGACAAAGTGGCCCAGTTGATTTCTTACTTTAAGCTGTGCCTTCTTGCCCCTGCCTGCAAAGTGCACCATATCGACATTGCCAAATTGCCAGAAATATTCTAAGGCAAACAGCCTCATAGGCACATACCTGGGCAATCTGTATGGGCGCAACTCACACCCATATATTCTGATGACAGTATAGTGTTGGTAAAAGTACCAATCCCCTATGCTGTATGCACTGGATAGCTGCAGAATCCTCTGCATCTCATCAGTCAGTCTTGGAGGTGGTGAGGTTAAGAATAGAGACATGGCTGGATGGATGAAGAGGTCTATGAACTCAGAGTATGTGTATGGAGAGTATGTGAGGAGATGAAAGACTGAGGTCTAGTACACTACTGACCTTGGGTTGCCTTCTGCATCAGTTCTCTTGATCTCAAAGGAGAACTTCTCATGTTGGTAGTACAGGATGAGGTGATATATGTAGGAGGTGTATCTGAACACCTTCTCTCTGGACAAGCTCAAAAATTGCTCATGCATCTTGTCCGAGATGTATGTATCATAATCATAACAAATAGGAGTCTTGCTGGGGGAAAACATTGTCATCATCACTAATACAGTTTCCTCAATGAACTCTAGTGACTTGTACCCCAAAACTGAGCTAATCATGTAAGCCAGGTCCATACCTAGTTGATTTAGGTAGCCTAAAAAATGGGAGGGTGCAGCACTGTGTCAGAGTTTGTGATGAATAGTTGATTTAGCTTCAAGATCTGTGCTTCTGTCAATATCTTGGCTCCTTGGTTGATCAAGTCCAGCAGGGACAAGGGGACCAACTTCTTCTGGGTCTTGAACTGGAGCATTTCCCTGATGGCCTCAGGGGTTATGTAAAATACTACTGCACCTTTAGGGTCAAGCACAACCCTCTGCATGGGGTCATAGCAGACAGCACATAAGTGAATCAGGTCAGGGAACTGGTTGACCTGAGGGAGCTTGAAAATTGGGAGGGATGACTCCCAAATGCCTAGAATGTCTGTACCATCTTTATGTCTGGCTTTGAGCTCATTTAATAGATGAATGTGGAACTTGCATTTAGATGGGTTGTCCTCTGAGATTTGGTAGTCTAGGTCTGCCAAATCCTGCCACTCCAGCTCTCTCTGGGGGGCATTCAGGGGAGCAACATTGAGGGCTACTGATGCTATTGGAGTGTCCATGTTTGCTTGGATGCTGATAATAAAGGTGCTACCTGAGAAAGGAAGATTTTGAGGAATGCAGGGTTGCAGGGTAGGTTCATAGCAATTGAAATACTGTTTGGCTCTCTGAGAAGGCTATTTACAGTGTTTAGCAGACCTCTCTTTGATAATTAGAAGCAGGTTATGGACTCCGGTTCACGACTGCGCGAACGGAAAAAGGGTTTTTACTAAAAATTTAGTCCGAAATGGCTCTGCCAGTGAAATTTGACCGTTAATTCTTCAAGGGGGAGCTGGGTATGCGTGGTTTTATGGTAATTTCTTAAGCTTTTGCCGTGTTTAGGTGTTTTTAGAATTTACAGAGAAAAACCAGGTTTGCAGGGAGGTTCGCGGACAAATACCTCTTTAATGGATTGCTTGGGTCGGAACAGCAGTTGGGTGCACGCTCTGATGCTCTGTGGTTGGTTTGGACTTGGTTGGTGAATTGTTCGTCGTAACGCGCATGCAAGAGTGGAGAGGTGTTTTTATAAAAAGTGCTAAAAAACACGTAAATTTGTCAAAATATGGCTTTTTTGGCTTATTGGCGCGCTTTTTAAATGACGTCAGCATGATGTCAGCAAGTGGGTCCGGGTCGGATGACGTCAGCAGGATGTCATCAGGTGTCGTGGTGGCCTAAGACCGGTCCACGGGGGCGGTGAGGTGGCGGCCAGGTGGACGGATGGAGGATAGGGTGCGCGGTCGTGGCGCTGACATAGGGGACAATAGGATGGTGACGCAGGCGGACAGGTGTGTTCATATCGGGCCCCCTCCTATACGGCAAGGAATCTGTTAGAGGGGGCTCCGATGGATTTTGGGAGCGACGTGTGGATCCGCGTGACATCATCGTCTGACAGATATCGGTCGATATCTGTCGGATGTCGGGGCCCTTCTGAAATCCACGACGACTGTTGGATTTAAGGCGTGAGATCTGACGGCTCTCGGGCAGGGGATATGCGCGGAAGATATGGTCAACGGCGGTTATTTGTCGGACGTCGGGCCCCTCCGAAATCCACGATGACCATAGATCTGGAAAGGCTTGATCGGACGGATATCGTGCCAGCAAGCTGCACGGAGGATATGGTCAACGGGGGGCTTAAATAACATATTTATTGGTAACTGCGCCTAGCGGGACCCTTCGGGTTATTTAACAGATTTCAATGGTTTTTCAATGTTTCTTTTATAAAATTGAATATACCCGAGGACTTTAGAGTAAGGCGGAAATTAAGGTTTTTCATGAAATTTTTCGCATAAAACATATCAAAGACAAAACTTTAGGATAGGCGGGTTTAATTAAATTTCATGAGAAAGGCGCATAATGGCTCCCGACCTTAGGATAAGGTGGGGAAACTGGATTTCATCATTTTTTGCCTTTTTGTGGTGTAAGGGTGCACAAAAGGGTTTTTCATGGGTTTTTAGGCAAAAATGGAGAGTTGGCTATGTAGGTAGGTTCTGATGGAGAAAAGGGGTTAGGCTTGGGTTCTTGAGCTTAACCAGGTGTTAATCCAATGCCCTAGTAGTGAAACTTATGGCTATAATGCCAAGGAGGGGATATTTATACATTGTTTAGGATTTATACACCATGGTGTTATAATAGTAGGGAAAGTGAAGCATAGGGAGCTAGATAATAGAGTTAGAGGTTAATATGGGGGGAGAAGGGTGAATGAGGAGTAATACTACTAAGTTTTCTTGGAAACAACTTAGTATAAAGAGTAGATCAAAATGAAAAGAACTTTTCACAAGAAATGTGGCTTCTAAAGGCCATAAGAACCAACATAAGACCTTGAGTCTCTCTTATGAATACAACTTGTGAAGGGATGTTAGTAATGAGTGGTATACCAAGGGAAAAAGGGGAGTTAGACATGCTCCACTGTGTTGTTTTTCTTGTACTTGGTTAGCAAGGTTGATCTTGGAAGGAACACCACTTCTGCAACCCCATCTACCTACCCAATTATTTTGCCTAGCATTTTTTGTTTCTTCTTGGAGGGTGCACTTGGACTTGCAAACCCTTTATGTGCCTTTTCTTTTCCATTGGCTTTTTTCTTTCATTTCCTATCTACCACTACCCTTATTTCTTCCAAGGCCCCAGATTAAGCAGTTGGGAACCTTAGTTTCTCTGCCTAACTACTGATCTGCCAAGATTAAACAGTTTGGACAGATTTCTTCCTCTATTCTACAACATAAATTGAAAATATGGCATGATCCAGATTAGACTGTTGGGTCATCCATCAAAACTTTAATGAGCATGAAGGCATGTACACACCTTGTCTTTCCTTGCAAATATGGAACCTTTGTAGCAGCAAAGTAGAGCATATTTGGCACTTGAATTTGCCAATCATGAAAGATGAAACCTATTGGTATAGGTATCCAACATAACTAATTAGCCATTTTGTACCAGTGTAAATAATTTTTTTCTAAAATTCGAACCTGTGTTGGCATGAGAAAGTGCTCCGAGACCACTTGTATTTGTGGTGTTTCTTGTTAGTTGAAATAAAATATTTCGGGAAAAAAGGGTATAATATAAATGCATGAATAAATTAAATAAGATAGATGGAATACATCTGTGAAAAGAAAATAATATAACTAAAATTGGAAAATGCCACTTTAATCAATCCTTTATTGATATTCCAAACTAAATGAAATGTTCACTAACATTTTCTAGGGGGAAATCTCCAATATGAGGAGCTCCAAACACTACAATATTCACTTAATAACCCATCACATAGATTCTACTACTATATATATATATAACTTCTAATTTATGAAAAACATAACCACCGAATGGACTTCCATTAGTGAGGGCTCAACCACTAACTACTGGACCTTGTTTAACAAGTTCACTTACATTTATTGATTTCTCAATATACTATTGTCTAGAGCCTTATTTAATCAACATGGTTGTCAATACATTAAAAATCTATTCCACTAACTATGGATGTTAAGGTGGTTATGGAACCCTAACAACAATGAAATGTTGTCACACTCAAACTTGACAAAGGCTCAACTGGCCTAGGACTCAAAAAAACTCAATGACTTGGCATGACTCGGTGCCTTGGGAAAGACTCAACAAATACAAATGAACCTAAAAATAAAATGAATTTAGTGCCCAAAAATATGGCGAGTCTCAATGAGTATGGCAATTTTATGGTGAGTATAGAAAGTGGTGAGTTTGTTGGTGAGTTTCTTAGTGAGTGTGGGGGCTAGAGAGGACTCCACAAGACACAATAGAAGAGCCTTGGATGAATCAAACTACACTAGTACAATGTGTATATTTGAGACAATTCTTCTCTTGCATTTTCTTGTTATGTGAGTGTTCTCCCATTGTTGTCTTTTGTGCACATATCGAATCTGTAGGATTAGAAGCTTCTAGCTGTCCAGAGCTCTAGATTTTTGCATTGGTCAATTCATTTCAGTACTATTTTGGATTGGTGTTTAAAACACTTCTCTCTATGAATATACAATACCATGGTAGGGGTTTCTCTATTTTGATTTTCGAGTTACAAGAAAATAAACTAGTTGTTCTAAAAGTCGAGCCATGTTAATTGTGGAAGGAAAACCTTGGTTGAAAGTTGAAACCATGGCATACAAATTTCAAATTTCAATCCTTTCATAGAAAAAATTGAAACTGTCATTTTGATTTTGACTCCTATATTTGTTAACATAATTTTGGTATGAATCAGCCTTGTAGAGTATTGGAAATTTTCTAAGAAAGTACCTGACAATGCAACCTACGATAGTTGATCACATGTCTTGTATTATTATTTTGGAAATGGATCTTCATATAGGGATTCCTCTGAAATTCAATGTTTTTACTTAGAAACTAGTTTTAGATTAGGAAAAGGTTACCCTTCAGTGTCGGTCTCTCCATGAATATGGCATATAGCCCTATTATTTCCCTCTCGATAACATAACTGCTAAAGGAAATAAGGGTTTTCATATACAAGGAGAAGGGAAAAAGGAGAATGGTTTACGCAAGAAAACCTAAGAAATTGAAGAATCGAGGAAAACCCCCATCAGATACTAAAGCGAACTTGGAAGACAACTCTAATTGGAATAGAAATAAATGTAAAGAAATAAAGTCGCAAAACAAGAGAGAAGAAACCATCATCAACTTTTAGTTCAAGAAGGAAGAAATTTAGCTAAGGAATCACAAGGTAAGAGGTACAACGAAATAAAGTTATAGTTAGGAAAAAGAGGCGGGAAAAGGAAAAGAATGTTGAGAAGAGATGAAAAAATATTTGAAATTGTGCACAAGAAAAACGTAAAGTTAGTTTTAAAATTCCCATACAAGTAGTATGGGATTTCGTTACAAAAGTTGCATCTCTAGTAAAATTAGTTTGCTTCTATTAAGAAGACAGAGATCCTAGATCTAAGTGATTTCAGACAAAATTGGTGAGAACTAGAGTTTAATCTAGTAGACCTATTTAGTTTGAATGATGGAAAGAAATCTAAGAGAAAAATTCATGTTTGATGAATCAATGAATCATTAATTAACAACAAATGAGTCTATTATACCTCTGAAGTGACAGTTTTCAAGTCAACTACTGTTCCTATTCTTTTGACTACCATTTCTTTCATCTGGTTATCTTGCAATAAATCAAGTTTAGCGTACTAAGAACAACTAGTCATATGAGTCCTTCGAAATCAAAACTTATAATGGTTACAAGTTTCTTCTTTTCAATATACAGTTTTCCTTGGTTTGTAGCTATTGAAATCTCAAATTTCTTTCATAGGAGGAGCCTTCCCATGTTTTGGTTCTTATAGCTACAAAACTTAGCTCCGTGAAAACTTGGGTGAGAGTAGAGAATAAGTGACCGGCTCAACCGCAGGAAAAGATTAGGCAAACTATGCTATTTTTTCTTACAAGAATGGAAATTTTGTACTCAACAATCAGCAAGTTCGACTTGCAAGAAAGTCATTTTGGCTTGTTTTCTCTATGGTCCTAAGTTTGACTAGGAAACTCTAACAAGTTTTGTAACAATTATCTTGATAATGTTATCAAGTTATAAATACATATTTTTAATGTAGTGGAAGACCAAAAGAGGAAGATGGAGATAAAAGTAAATATGATAGTAGGGATAATAGTTATACCATGCTAGAGAGTTTTGGCATCTCCCCAAGAATGGATGACAATGAAGAGGACTTCCCAGATCCAATTGTGCCAAACATTTCCACCAAAGATCCACTTCGAACCTCAAGGTTGATATTATGAAGAGTGGATTTCGATTTCTCTTCATCCCAAAAGAAAGTACTATTTTCAACTACAATGACAATCTCTTTCCTTGGCGATAACCTTTTGACTACCTTAGGATCAATATCCTTGTTGGTCATATACCTATCAAGTCTATCCAAGGACACCATTATTTGTGAGATAGATATTAAATCATGAGCAAAGTTCCTAATGGGTTCTTGAAGAATTTTGATAAAAGATGTTGTAGTGACCACCTTCCATGCTATAAGTTTTTCTCCTACAAAAATGCATGTATTGAATGTCACTACTGAAGCAAGTGAAGGCATGCTCCATGTAGTGAATGTCAGTACTGAAACAAGTGAAGGCATTCTCCATAGAGTAATTTATTCACTGAAACATAATACACATTTCTGCAGAGCCATTCATATTCAAAATTCCCAAAAGACTCTACACGCGTTTGGAAATGGTCTTCCCATGCTTGAAGTTTGATAACCCTCATATAATGGAAAAACCCATTAGTTGTATGAAGATCACACATTTTCATTAATTGGAACTGATATCTCCTATTTCTCTTGAATCCCCAAGCTAGATTTCCCATTATAGTGCCATGTAAACAAATCCAGACAACATAGAAATGGCCAAAACCCCAAACAGGATTGATAAATTAGCCCCAACCCATAGAGCCATCATCCAGATGTAATGAAGTTGTAACATCATATCTAAAGGTTTTTAAGCATCCCAAACTATGTAATGTACAATCTATCCAGCACCATGAGCTTTCCTAGTGGAACTTAACTATCTTAAACCCTTTCTGTATAAAGTTGTGATCAGAGTAGACCTTATCATCATGCCCAACTTCTGACACTGAAATTTATACTGATGGGAACAAATAACTTTAATGGATTTTTCTGAAAATAGCATCAATACAAGGATAGAGACTTCATAAGGAAAGCTTTGATCTCGATATGTAAAATATAAATAAAAATTGTATCAAAACTAGGACAATATACATCACACATAGTTTTGCAATGGCTAGGGATGCAATAAGCGCAAAATTTGGACAAAAGCATCGAAGAAATGTAAGGTGTACAAGGTGTTGGTGTTTCACTATGTCATTAGACCAGTTTGATTTAAAAATTTCAAACATATTTTTAGAGCTATCACTAGGTGTCAATGCAGGAAAATTTTTCATTTACAAAGAATTTATCCAACCTCTGTTCAATATAGGATTCATCCATCACCATGTAGCCCTTGAAAAAATACATGTTGTAGCATAAGGAGTTATTACTTCTTTCTCAGTGCCAGTATTTAGAGTGCTACCATCTAGAAGAGGTTAGTGTAACTTTTTTTCATCAACAATGGTGATTCATGTGGTGCCTTTGAGTGCCAATGCTAGTAGAAATCCACAAGTAGGGAAAATTATCTATGAAAAAAGGTCATCAAGAGGGAGAATACTATACGGATTAGGATGTGTGGACATGAACCTGATGATTGCAGAGATAAATAATATTGTATTCAAAATGAAATTCATAAGCCAGCACAAATATAGAGACTTTGGATGTGTTGTAGCTTTGAATTTATTCTCATTTCCAATTTACTGCACCAAATACAATCCATGAAAGTTCTTGGACTAGTGTGTATATTACCTCATGGATATCCCATTTAGTTCTAAGGCCTAGTCTTCCAAATCTACAAATGCAGAGACCAACATGAAATAAAATTACAATTCCTATGACAAGTAAAGTTGCTCTGAATTTGAGACTAACTTTGAGGCTCTGGGTCTAGGTTTGGCCCTAGATATTCGTGTTTTGAGGGAGTGATTTTTCCTCTGATGATATCTTTCATGAACACAATAATTTCTTCACCAATAATTCCAGATAAAGCAATAATAAACCAATCTTGACAAGGATGATAATTTTGCATTAGGAACATGAATGCAAATATCTACTATCTTGATGATAAGGCAATCTATGTGCTCTTGGCGATAACACTTGTGATATCTATTTTTTTTTTGTCAATTTCCTACTCATCCTTTAAATTCTGGGTTTGTGATTTCATCCATACTTTGCATATCTTGCTGATATGTCTATCTAGATTCACCATATTGATATGATTTGTTCTGAAAAATTTCTCTCCCCACTATTAACACCATCGTTCTTGACTTATTTTCCTTCTGAGGTCTTGAACCCTTGTATATCATGAATAAATAGATTCTACGACCCAATATACAAACCAATTCAAGATCAACAGGTTCGTCCTGAATTCTACAACATAATATAATATCTTATGCGCAGAGGGAGTGCTTCGAACCCTCTCCTAACCTGGTAAGGAATAGGAGTAGCAGGTAAGAGATTATGTGCAGAGGAAGAGCATTGAATCATCTCCCAACCTAATTAGGAATAAGAGTATAGGTTAAGAGATTACACGTGGAGGAAGAGCATCGAACCCTCTCCCAACCTAGTAAGGAAGAAGAGTAGTGGGTAAGAGATTATGCTTAGAGGAAGAGAATTAAATAGGAGACATGAAATCAATACGTCAATATTTGATATTGCATATAGGCATGTAACTATTCTACTTTGATAGAGAATCCCTAGGTCCAACAATAAGTTGATTGGGAAAGAGACAATATTTCCTAAGTGATATTGGATGAAGAGCGTACATGGGAGAAAATATTGTTGCATACAATTAGAGGATGCATCTCCCTTACCAGCTAGTATTTTTCTCTAAAGAGCATCGAGTTACCCATCTCAGGGATACTGGGGTGCAAAACAAAATCAATTTAGGCAAGTATTGGGTTGTTAATGATTTACGGGTTCATTCCTAAGTGGTACGTAGCAGAGAAAGGCCCGAGCTCTATTTCTGAGTGGTCAAAATTAACTTGGAATTATTACTCATGTTTATTTGCATACCCAGGATGAGCGAACTAGGTTACTGAGGCATGAGTAAAAGTAGAGAGGCATTCTCTCACAAACAGTGGCACCTACTCTATGTCAAATCATCCCAGCTGCAATAAATTGAAAAAGAGGAGGGTAGTATTGATACTTATAAGAAAAGGATCTAGTTGGGAGGTTATTTCTTATTTTCTCATGATACTCTTGAATTCGGAAGCATTCTACATCTCCATAATTATATAACTATTGTAGAGGGAATAACTCAGGAATTTGGCACAACAAACTAGGAAGGACTGCAATACTAAGTCTTCTAGGAAGCCTAGTACGGAATAGAGTTTATTTACAGTAAGTGTTATTGGCTTTGAGCCCTCTCCCAACCTGGTAAGGAAGAAGAGTAGTAGGGGAGGAATAGTGAAATGAAATGATATTTTAATGTTTGTTTACAAGACTAAAAATAGTATATGGAACCATAATTTTTTCGTTGACGGAACTTTCATCAAACTAACCAAATAGTTCAACTTGTACAATATAGGATTTTAGAGATCTGTGGTTAGTGCTTTTTGAATCTTTGATCGGAGAATCCACAGTAAGAGAATTTTTACACCAACGTTTCGAATCCCAAATGGGATCCATCATCAGGGTTAAGAGAAAGATGAAGAAAGAAGAGCAGGATGGAAGAAATAAATACATATGAGGGAATGAATATTGAAGGGACAGCACAGGTCGGCCAGAAAGATGAATAATAATGAAACTTTAATTTTACTTTTATTTTTAATTTTTATAAATTAATATATTTTTATAAATTAATATAATTTAATTAAAATCTATAAAAACATAATCATTATATAACTTAAAACTATATTAATATTAATATTTTTAATAATCATAAATCCTAAAAACTATATAACATTAATATTTTTATAAAACCTCATGACTATCTAACTTAATTTTACTTATATGTGACATACTATTTATATAAAAAAATTTAATTGTATAACTTAATATTTATATATAACTTAAAATTTATGTAAAGCTTAAATTTTTATATAAACCTAATTTTTGGATATAACTTAATATTACATAACCTAAAAATTATGTTAATATTAATATTTATATAAACTAATATAATAATAGAATTAATATTTATAAAACCTAACTTTTATATATCATACTATATAAAATTAATAAAACTTAAATTATATATTAAAATCTATTATTAAATTTTTTTACTAAAACTACATAAATGACTAAACTATAATTAAACTCCAAGCTTATAATTATATTAATAACTTAGAACTATAATAGAATATAAAAAACTATGCTAATATCTATAATAAATATTTAAATTAAATGTAAACCTATACTAAAAACTCTACTAATAAAATATCATAATGATCTAAGCTAAAAAATCTAAAATAATTCTTATATAAATTAGGTTAGAATAGATTAATGTAAAAATTTTATTATATCATAAATAATTAATATTTATAAATAATTAATTTACTAATTTATAACTAAATTGATCAATAGGAAGACGATTTTTTGTAAACTAAAGGGAATTGATGGAGATAATACTACTACTGAAACCAAAAAAGAACTAACTAACCAAGTATAAAAAGGGGGGAAAAGGAGGGAAAAAACTGACCTGTTTGACGACTTACCTGGGGTTGGGTTGACGATTCTTGATTTCACTGATCAGGGGAAGCCAACTTCCGCTAATCTCCAAACCGCTGTCTCTATTCAGATTCCAAGGATGCTTCAAGATTTCAAGGGCTTCTCTGATTTTTCGTCTCTGATGCTGCTCTTCTCTCGCGATAATAGATGCATCTTCTAAGCAGATGTGGTGTTTAGTCTTCAAGGAGTGCTCTGCCAAGGCTGAGGTACGAGATCTTCCATTCCTCATGTCAGCGCCATGTTCTTTTAGTCTTGTCTGGAGGGAGCGACCAGTTTCACCTATGTAGCTTTTCCCACATGAGCAGTCAATTTTATAGAATCCTTTAAGCTGCTGCTTGTCAATATCATCCTTAACAGATTTTAAACTTTGTCTGATGGTACCTGGAGTTGAGAATTGAGTTATAATGTTTTTCTTTCTTAGGATTTTTGCCATTTTATCTGTGACTCCCTGGATATAAGGTAGAAAAACTTTACCACCTTGAGGTTGATCCTGCTCTTTAGGTTTGGGAGATGACAACCTCCTTTCAGCTTTCTTTATGGCTTTTTTAGTCTCATGATCCTTGTAGCCTATATTTTTGAAAGTTGAAACTAAATGCCTCTTCTCTTCGTTTATATGCTCTGAGTCAGAAATTCGGAGGGCTCTAATTGCAAGAGTGTTCAGAACGCCAATATACAATATATATAGTGCATTAGCTAATTACATGTAACAATACACCCAAAATTACTCTTCAAAAATTAATTTAAGAATTTTGAAAGGATTTATTTATGTGAATATGAAACCAATCATATGTGCCTATACTTGTCAGCTAAACATAGTTGAGAATACCCCACTACATATCCACCATATCAAACAATCTAAGTTGGTCTAGTTCATAGGAATATAACTAGAGGAGTGTGTAGCACCAACTGATCACCCAGTTGAGTTGCTGTACTTTTTTTTTTACTTTGAGTGCAGCTAACACGAAATGGCCCAAATTGCATGCTATAATGCCTTAAAAAAGACATTCTCATCCAAAAAATGAGCAAGCCGAAAAAATGAAAATGTTATTTGGTACGCAAATTTAGTGGCTATGTACATGCACCAAAGATTTAATATCTTCCATGAGATAGTATTGCAGGGATATCTTAGCCCTAAATACTTTTGGTATACGTTTGTTGCTATTCCTTTCCAAGTCATTTTTTAAATATTTGAAGAAAAAGTTATTTTATTATCATTGGTTAATATATGGTAACTACATGTTTGAAATTTTTGCAAGTAGGATAAGTAGCATAGAGGTTTGTCTCACATCCATGGATTCATATGGTTGCTTGGAGCATTGGATATGGAAACATTGGATTGGTCCAACACCCTTGATGTTGATGCAACAATGTGCTTCTTCGTAAAATATGTTACAGCTTGGAATCCATGTGACATACATTGTCTAAATGTCATGATCCATCAAAGTCTGAACAATGATCCATGACTTTTAAACATGCAACAAATAATTTCTTGCAATCCTGAAGAGGATTATGAACATTTGGTGAACCGTGTCTGGAGGCATACGAAATGCAGTGTTGTTTCGTGTTTATGTAAAAAATGGTATGTTCTTTTGTGTCACTGTGATTCTCCATGGTAGGTTCACGCCAATTTGACATTGTACATAGATGAAAAAGAAAAAAAAAGAGTATAATCTGACTCAAAATGATGACCTCTTAAATGTACATAATGTCGATCTTTTAGCAATGTGGCGAGCAAATGTTGATTTCCAACCAGTTGTGTCTTGACATGTAGTTTTGAAGTATATTGTGTAATATGATTCGAAGGCAGAGAGAACATCAGAAAGTCATCACCACATGTTCACAATAGTTGTTGGTGGGAGTGGGTCTAAGGCTCCCATGGCATCCGCATATAGAAGGTTCCTTACTAAAACACTTGTTGAGCACGACATTGGAGCACAAGGAACCTATTATTTGTTGCTAAAGATCCCTCTTGTTGTTTGTAGTCATAATTTTTTCTCGTTGAATGTTGGGAAGAAAGTGTACCAAAGCATTTTACTGCACTCTAATGAAGTTTTGTGCAAAAACAATTTCAATGAGGTTTATCAAAGTCAACCCATTTATTTGGAGCATTTGTGCTTGATATAAATAGAAAGATAATGGACTTTTGATGCAAAGCGTAGCTAGGACCTATGGGAGGCACGACATATTCATGCTATTGTTTGTGCTTGGCCATCATTTTATGTTGTTCCTAATGAAGAGTCATAAGAGTCTGAAACCTTTTTTGGAGTCAGTTGCTTTTATACAAGCCATTTCATGACATTTCTTCAGATATTGGGTTAACAATTGAAAGTATCATTCATAATTAGAGGAATTTGATATATCACACTTGGCATGTTCATAAAGACCTTTTTCTAGATGAAGGCAATGAAGATGACGTTGAGCCTCTTATACATGAGGAAAATTTTGACCAATATTTGGAAAAGTGGCATGTTTTTTCGCAGTTGGTTCCTCCAAGCAATGTCAACATTTCAAACCTTGATAGTATTGGTAGAAGGGACTTTGATATTCATTATAATTGGAAGGAAAGGATGCCCTCTAATGATTTCTTAGAACAGGGTATCCATTTTATAAAAGAAGCGCAGTCTACGGTTGTTGTCAATGGCAGGTATGTGGGGGACACATATTTGTCGCATTCGTCTCTATCTGGAAAGCAACTAGCTACTTTTGAGTTTTTTTTTGACACTTTGTTATTGGCATGAACGATGGTGATTTGAAAATGATTATTCAAGGAACTGTTTGAACTCAAAAGTCTTCTCTCATTGATTGTATTTCTCACACTCTTTCTAATTTGACAATGAATGATAAAATTCCTTTGTTACTGCTCGCACCAACTGGTATAATTTCTTTTAACATACATGGTAAAACAATACATTATGATTTAAAAATTCCTATAAAAGATATGAAACCACTGTCTTATGAGGCTCCCATAGTGTTCAAGAAGAAATGAGGCACATTTGGTATACATTGATTGGTGAGATGCAATTTATAGGTCCAAATCTTTCCATACAGAGAGATTCTCATTTGCGAGAAGCCTTTCCTGAAAACAAGCATTCTCCTTTTGTTGGTTCGTCCATCATTATTATGGGTGACCTTAGGTAGCTATCCCCATTAGGGATAACCCATTGTATGTAGGTAGAACAACAGGGAACATTTTGCTGGAAAGCTTCAACATTCTTGTCATTTTGGACAAAATTTATAGGCAACAAGAAGATGATCCAAGACAAACATCTTTTCACAATATTTTAGCTAATGTTAGAAATTCAAAGGCTTTCCTTGTTGATTGGGATCTTCTCATGACGGGTGCCAATAGTTTCTTGGATTGAAAGGAAAATTGTTTATTTGATTTTTATATTCACTTGTTTGCGACAAATAATCTCATCAATTTTCACAATCGAAAAATTCTTAAATCATTAAAGTGTCCTATTGCAAGATGTGTTGTTGAATGCAGTGGGGGAATAAAATTATGTGACAGTGATGATGATGTCTTGGAGCATGAATTTTTTCTGTATCGTGGAGAGTGTGTTATGTTAATGTGTAGTTTGTGGGTTGAGGTTTAGTTGGTTAATGGTGCACTTGGATATATTGAAGATAGTTTCTTTGCGTCAGGTTCAAATCCACCACAACTTCCACAATTCGCTACAATTATTTTTGAAAAGTACTGCGGTGTTCCATTTGATAGGGATTGTCCAAACGTTGTTCCATTATTCTAGTTGTTACGGGGAATCTTAGAGAGATGCCATCAAAAATGGCATGGGCATTGACAATACATAAATAAAAGGGGATGACTTTTCAATGAGCCATTGTAAATATTGGAGATGTAGAGAGGCCGAGCTTGGCATTTATAGCTATATTGAGAGTGAAATATATAGATGGTTTGTGGATTTCACCATCATTTTCTTTTCAACGTTATGTAAAGAGGAAATATAGTGCATATGTTACACTTAGAAAGAAAGAGGGTGAACAACTGAAGTCGATATGATTTAAGAGGTATTTATGTTTAATGTATTTTACTATTTTGGCATGTCTTTGTTGTTACTTGCAATTATTTGTTTGCACATCGATTGGTTGTTTGTTATGCTTCTTGACCATTTGAATAGATTTGTTTATTGGTAAAATTAGTAAACATTTGCAAGTAGTTTCATGGGTCAATAATATTTTTGTGGTTATTTTCTTCCTTGATCCGTTTAAGTTTAGCTATTTGTGCTTTCTTTTGTCCTTGTTTTTTATCCTATTACATTTATGCCAACTCAATTTTTTTTTCAAATTTTTGTTTCATATATATATGTATGTACTAAATTTAATTGTATGTTTTTGTCATTGAACTGTAGACATGGACAAAAATGATGACATTTATTACATCAAAGTGATTAAATCTATTAGAGGAGGAATAAGTTTTGTTGGCTATATCTAAAATAGGCTAGACAAAAGACATGGTTTTTAAATAATGAATCCATACAAGTGAGGAGAATTTTTGAAAATGGAGGAATGACCTATTATAGAGTTTTATGAACCCAACATTTCGGAATACCACCTTATACATATTCACTTTTAAATTTACAATTTTTTTTATAAGGATGTTAACATTTTCAATCTTAAAATTTAAGATAACAATGACTTTTAATTTAATATTAAAATAAAAAAGTAGATTGA
Source organism: Pinus taeda (assembly GCA_000404065.3). Lineage (NCBI taxonomy): Eukaryota > Viridiplantae > Streptophyta > Pinopsida > Pinales > Pinaceae > Pinus > Pinus taeda. The sequence continues at coordinate 9,550 of APFE030912033.1, read as the reverse complement.
AACAACAACGCATAATTTATATAATGATAGTAATATTGATATTTGATGAAATGAGTTTCATAAAATATGTAGGTATTATTACAGACTTAATGATAAATAGATATCTCAACCTGTCCTTCCACCCTAGATATATTCATTTGTACTTTTAATTTTAAAAAAAAATTATACCACTATTATGACTTTTAATTTCAAAAAAAAAAATTACAACAACAATGTTTATTTGTTAAAAAAAATAGAAAAAGGTTTATTGAACCAAGATATAATTTATATAATTAATCTGAATATTAAATAATAAGATAATTTATCTAATTAATATCATTAATTATAATATTAAAATTTAAAATATATATAATTAATTATAAATAAATAAATAAAATACTTTAAACCTATAATTTATATATGCAAATAGATTACAGTGAATTATTAATTAAAACCCTAATATTTACCAAATTATTCAGATTATGGCCAACTAAAACTCTTATAGTATGCCTTTTCATAATCCATCTATTGACTCTCAAGATTAGCTCTTGGATACATCTTTAATACCTTCTTAAATCTATTGATGTATCCCCTGATGATGGTCTCACTTGGTAGTCTGAAACATTGGGTTCATAATACTCTATAACATGTCATTCCTCCATTATAAAAAAAAAATTGTTTCCATCCTACTTTTGTTGATGAACATTTTTTTGTTTTGCATCAAATGAAATCAAATGTTGAATACTTGTACCATTTGCACCAATGCGAATCTAAAAGGAAGCAAGAAGGGATTGGTTGGAAAGTGTCAATCATCATGATCATTATCCTGTTGATTTCAATTGGTGTTGTGTTTAATACGCGTGTTTTGTTGCAATTTTTAAAGTTCAAATTCGACCCTGAATTTGTTGATATAAATAAAACCATCATATATCTCAAATACAAATTTGTGTTCCATATGCTTTTTATATTAATCTTTGGGTTTATAGTATTCATATATTGATATGTTTATGTTGATGTACCGATTTTTGACAGTGTTTCGATGATTTATAATTTTTTCATATCAATATAGCACTACCACAACCACATAGTTAATTTGATTGATATATGCTAATAGGCATATATCAACAACATTGTTAATGTTTTAATTTTGCACTAATAGATATAAACTCAAATCCCATAAAATGTTATGCAACCAAAAGCCTAACCCTATTAGCTAAACATTAAATATTTTTAAATTTACAATTTAATTTTATAAAATAAGATATTAAGTATATTCATAAACCATGTAACCATTTTATAACACTTAAATTTATCCCATTTTACAACATTGTGCTCTCCATTTTACAATATCCATGTTTGGTTGGTGAGGGAAAAGCTCTAGACCGTGCTGAAGATTTTTGAACAATCAACTGACCTTCCATCAATATTTGATGATGTAACCTGTGGAACAAATATTATCTGGCAAATTGGTAAAGTAAAGTAGTTTTCTCTAGCACGTGAATAGTTGAATAGAAAGATAGAGGCAAATATCTAGAGGTGTAGTTTCAATATTTTCCATAGAAAATTCTTGGATGTAACAAATTAGAGCTATTGGGATTATGCGGTCAAACCCGTTAAATCCTGTCTCTTAAGCATTTGCAACATCCCTAACTCCATTAGCGTATGTCCATAATTTTTTCCACTACATGGAATTACCAATTTTATCTCTTTGGTGTATATTCCATGGGGCTTTTAGTATTTCTCCTTAGGGCTTATTATTCCCTTACATTTATAATATCAAATATTAGAATTATTAATATAAGGTTTCATGTTATTAGGGTGTAATATTGTTCATATTTGTAGGGTTCAATTTTTGGGTTGATACTGCTATGGTTTATAGCATAGATCCCTTGTCATTAAGGTTATTCCCTTGGCTTTATTATTTCTTTGAATCTATTGTCTTTATTAATCTAAGGGTTCTTATTTCTAGGGTTTAATATTATTGAGAGGGTTTATAATATTGATTGTTGGGTTTATAATAATGGTTATCAATGGTCTACCATGGTAAAATGTGTCATTGTCACAAATATTTTCTTCATATGAAAATAAAGCATGGTGTAATGTTGCTTTGTGAAAACAATTGTCTCTATATGAAAATCAATCAGACTCAGCCATGGTTAATGATGGTCCAACATCACATCATGACAAAAATTGTAAACCATGAATCAATAATCATGGTCAACCATCATAAACCATGCTTATTTTAGGGTTCATAATATTATGTTATAGTTTATAATCATGATCAAGTATGGTCAACCACGGAGAACCATGACCAAACATGCTCCAACCATGCTCAACCGTGTTTAGTTTAGGGTTTATACACCTTGGATTTATAATATTGATCTTGCGGGTTTAATGTTGTCCCCTTCAGTTTGAAATAGTTTGGCCTTTTTCCTATTATTATTCACTTAGGATTTAATATTATGACATTGGGTTTACAATATCATTTGCTTACATTTATTTATCCCACAGTGCATATTTGTAGGGTATAAATTCATAATTTTTGTTAGTGTTAATGTTATTATTTTTTATTATTAGTTGCAATGTTATTATTTTTATTATTATTTCATTTATTACTAGTTGTAATGTTATTATTTTTGTTATTATTTCATTGATTATTAATTGTAATGTTACTATTTTTATTAATATTTCTTGTTTCATATATATTTATCATATGAATATTCAAAGGAATCTTTAGGTGGTGGTCGGGTTTGTATCCATATGAGGGGTTGATTAAATAACTATTATTATAATCCTAAGTTGTAATAACCTGGTTCATTGGAATTGTACACAAGTTTGATAATCGGGGGACTCGTCTAAAGTATCTCAATATTCATTTAATTTACTTAACCAGAATGTGTTAAGTCAACTACAACAAATACTTAAAAAAAATATGATTATAATTTTGTTTTGATACTGTAAATAATTTTCAAATTTAAATAATAATAATAATAATAATCATAATGAATAGTTAATTTAACAAAAATAATTATGCAAAATAGTGCATTTAAATATTTATTTTATATGCCATTATAAATAGTGTTTATGTGTATTTGATTTGAAATTGGTTTCTTTGAAATTGATTTCTTTGAAAGTAAGTAAAACTCACTTTGATTTTGAAATATTTTAGAAATCTAGTGTTTATGTTGGTTTTTTTTGTTTTTACTTTTGTTTTTGACTTTTTTGTTTTCTTTTGCTTGTTTTTATTTTTGTTTTGTTTTGTTTTTTATTTTTTTGTTTTGTTTTGTTTTGTTTTTGCTTTTTTGCTTTTTGTTTTTGTTTTTTGTATTTTTTGCTTTTTGTAATTATTTATTTATTTATTTATTTTTTCCAGAAGAAAAGGACTAATTTTTTATGAAATGAAAAATCAGTATATATATCATAATATTGTTGGCTTATGCCAGCACCATTTAGACAATATAGGAGATTTGTTAATGTCTCCATATGATTGATTCTAAACAAAAACAAACAAAACAAAACAAAAGCCTTCGATAAGATAGATAAAATGCAAAAACACATTACAACATTAAACAATTACCATAAATTTCATCATAGAAATGTAAAGAACCCAAACATATATCTAAAACTTTTAGTTGATGATCATATTGTCTTCTTCCCGCACCACGCCTTCCCTGGCAAAACAAAAAAGCATATAACCTACAGTGGATGCAAGACCAAATTTGGAGAGACCATCGTCGTCCAAATATGTTGAAACAAATTAGTTTGAAATTTTTGTCTTAAAAACTCAATACGATCCGTCCAACATTTGAGATTTGATGGACCGAAGTTTGATATTTTGAGAATGTCATTGATGAGTGAGATGGAATCACCATATATGTGGATCTGATGAATTTTTTTTATTCTTGTGAACCAGAGAAAACTCTAGAGGGTTATCACTTCAGCCCTGGTGTTGGAGCCATTACCACCTTTCCAGAACAGTTTGTAGTAGGAGAGTGGAGAAAGTTTGATCCAACCTTCGTAACCACATATACCCACCTGTGTAGCATCATCGAACAAACCTATTATAAAAAGAAAAGTAGGATTGAAAAATAGTGACCTACACACCTGGTTTGTCTGATGTTTTCCAACCAGCAACTCCACCGATGCAAAGATTCAGGAACAAATGTGCATCATGTTGACAGGAATTTCATCAAAAATATCTTGGTTCTATACTTTCCATAGTTTCCACATACCATAAAAAGGAATACTTCTATAATGCCTCATAGCAGAGACTCACGAGCAGAGACATGGTTCCATGGAGTTGAAGACCCTATAGGGGAACTTTAAAAAATGGAATATATATCCCCAAATGTGTAAGGATACAAAGAATTGGAGGAAGAGGTGCAGAAAAAATTCACCAGAGGTAGAGCATAGTGGACACCTCCCCTGGCCTTGATGTCCCCTTTTGGACAAGTTATCCCACATCAAGATCTTGTTATTCCAAGCCATCTATATGAAGAGAATGAGCTTAATGGGAGTAATATGTGTCTAGATAGTCCTTAACCAACATAAGTTAGCTGATTAAAAATTATAACTGATAATATACTTGTAAGCTTCAACCACCACCACTAGGTCATGTTGTATTCTAGAGAACCAAACGAATCCATCTCCTCTCTTATCCTTGTATAAGCTATCCTATTGGAGCCCCTTTAAGTGGTCATTCCATATGTCCACGTGAGGCCAAACCAAACTAATGTCACTCACTTCCAATCAAATGGGGTATCTACGATTCCATTGTTTGATGATCTGACAGAGAAAAATATATCCCCTAGAGCATAGAGCATAAATGAAATCTTGTGGCAGAGTAAGAGATGCCATGTTTTTGGCTATGTTGTCAATCCTAATAAGAATCTTAAATCCATATCCAAAGGACCATCTCATAAGCTAGAGAAACCATCCTTTTACTTTTTAAAATCTCATCCATATGTAGGAACCCTTATTGATGCCTATGCCACCAAGTGTGAACCATTCCATAAATTCCATTTTTCACGGGTACTTATGTTTTAATAATATCCTGCCAAATTTCGTGACCAAAAATTGCTCTCCAAAGCAACATAATAAAAAATGTCCATCCAAAAGTATTCAAATATACTAATCCCCATCCTCTGAGTTCCTTAAGTTTGACAGTCCTTTCCCATATGACCAAATTATATTGTATAGTCTCTCTGTTCCCAGTCTAGAGGAACTGAGTAATGATAGATCAAATATGTTTCAATATAGTTTTTGGTAGACCAAATAAATAGGACCAATATACCAATATTTGTTGTAAGACTGATTGGTTTAGTGTATATCTCCCACCCAAAGAGAGCCATTGATGATTCCATCTGTCCAACCTATGCATAAACTTGTCCAAAAGCCATGACCAATCTCTAATCTTATAGTTGTTCGATTTTAGATGAAAACCCAAGTAAGTCATGCCTTCCTCCATCTTCCTTATTCTAACGCTGAAAAAATGAGCAATGTTTTCTTTTTTATTCTCATTTGAATAAAATAAAAAAATAAAAATTCCATTGAAAAAAAAATTCCATTGGAAGTCAGGCCTGAGGCCTCACCAAACGTCTTAATAATAACATGTAGATATTCCCATTAAGAAACAAAATCCTTTCCAAAAGCGAGGACATCGCCCAGAAAGAACAAATATGTAACCTCCACTTGATAAACCATTTTAATACCCCTAAAATCCCATACCTCTAGTCATCCTAATATTTAGGTTGTGGCCATCCATGACAAGGATGAAAATTAATGGTGAGAAAGAGCACCCTTGTCTAAGTCCTTTACTTTCCCAGAAGAAATTTAAAGGATATACATTAATAACAATAGCAAAATTGGTTGACGTGATGTAGGACATGATCCAATCTATAAATTAGACATCTAGGACCACCTTAATGAGGAAAAGGCAGAGGAAAGCCCAATCAATATAATCATAAGCCTTGTGTAAGTCCAATTTTAGAATAACAACATTCATTTTATTTATATGAATGGAGTGTAAAGACTCATAGGCAGTGGCAATGGCATCGTGAATTAGTTTGTCAAACAAAAAATCAAACTATTCACAAGATATGTATTCCAAGAGTTTATCCTTGATGTGAACAACTATCACTTTTGAAATGAGCTTGTAAGTGATATTACATAGGGAAATGGGGTGGAAGTCTGGTAAGGATGAAGGATGTGAGCACTTAGCAATAAGAGTGAGAAAATTAGAGTTAATGGAACTTATAATGTGGCCCAAAATACCACATTCCTCCACCATATCGAGGAGATTCTAGCTCATCAGATCAAAATAATGTAAGAATAATTTGACAGTCCAAACATTAGACCCTTGAAATTTAATCTTCGAAAATTATTTCAGGATGTAGAGAATTTCTTCCCTGTAACCGGTCAAAAAATGTCCTCATTATCGACTTCATCAAACATACAAGGGTACAAATCAATGCCCCATAACAGGTATTCAATCATAACACCTCTCCAAGAAGCAAGAAATTTATCAAAGTATTTAACTGCCTCCATTTGTATCTCCGAAGTGGAGTATACAAAGTCCCCACACTCAGATTCAATTATCTTATATAGTATTCATGTTCCTCCTGTGATTATAAAAGTGGTGGAAAAACATGTATTCCCGTCACCCTCCTTTAACTAGATAACCCTACTCTTTAAACACCAAGTTGTCTCCTCGATATTTAATATATTTTGTTTCTTTGATTCGAGATACCTGGACCTAGTTAGATCTGAGGAGGGGGGGATGCATCCAGAAGATTCACAAGTCTATCAATCTCCACAATAATCTTATCTAGATCTTCTCTGAGTTGGAATCTTTTCTTACATTCCCATGTATGAATATAAATTTTTAGGTATTAGAGTTGTTAGAAAATTATATATTACAGAGAAATGGAACACATAAAATATTGCAGAAATTTAAACATAGAAAACACATAAAACGATGGAGATGCATATATACATGGTTCACCCACTTTGGGCTACGTCTATCGAGAAACGTTATTCCTTCCTTTTATATTATCCAGCAAAATGAAGAGATACAACCTACAACAAATCCTTTGTAGTTCCCTCTCCACTCTCACAAAATCTCTTCTCTCTTTCTCACTCAGAATGCACATCTACATAGATGCAATACAATTCCCTCATATATAATAAGGGTTTTTCTTATAGGGAAAAAAAGACCCTAAATTAAACATAACTTCTATCATGATATTTTCTCCTAATGAACAACCAACATTAACTACAAAATTATAACATTTTACAAGGAAATTTTACATCTATGTTTAGCTTTGGGGGCACTCCCCTAATCCCCCACCGAGGGGGTACTCTAAATAATCGTCATTCCCACCCCCCCCGAGACGCCCCTGGCATATTATGAAATGCAGTCCAATGTGGAAATACCTTTGAATAAAGAAGATAATCATGCTCCACACCCAACATGATTTTCTTAGTGATCAAATCCATAGAAAAAGTATGAGGCTAACCCTGAACAGATCCCTAAATGGAGATAACAAGGTTGTTAAAATCCTCATCTTCTAACCATACTTGATTGAATTTGAATAGGATTCCCTGTCGAGACTCCTCCACCTTCCACTATAACATAATCGGGGTGTGAGCATAAAAGAATGATTGAAATATCCATGAGCGGAAGTGTTCAAGAAACTACATGAAGTCCTCGAGAACCATAAAGGAGTTCAATCTCTTACCAATATACTCCACACCCGATCTATTATTATTCCAAGTAGGTGACATGAGAGAGGTAAGGATATCTACAAGATGATTCTCAGAAAACTGTCCAGCAAGATGTTCTGCTAATGGGTCTGGTCTACTACAAGAGCCCAACATTCTACCTTTAAGAAAGTAGCATTAAAATCTCCATCAATAATAAGATAACCCATGCCCAATAGACCACATACCTCCAAGCAATCGCAAAAAGACCTCCTATCTCTATAAGGGGCATATAAATTGAGGAGGTGGAAGTGACCATCATACCCACTAATCTAGAAATGGAGGAGAAATTATCCTCTAAAAAACTGACTCTCCTCTAACGCTTTGCAAGTAAACAAAAAGGGTCTTGAAAGGTAAAACAAGTTTCAAAACCTCTTCAATATGGTGAGTTTAAGTTTCACATGAGCTTTAAAAGAGAAATACATTCACATGCAACTCAAAATTAAAAAAAATGAATAGAAGAAACCAACATTTGATGATGGAGTTCAGCCATCCTGGGATATGTCTCTGGGCTTGCTCTAATATCTAGATCACTACACTGACTTAGAATAAAATTGGTACATATAACTTGTTGAGAATAGAGTGGATTATTTCTCCTACAAACAAAAAATTATCTTACAAGGATTTCTCACTCAAAAAAAAACCACAAACATGAAACTCCTCCACAATGAAGAGTTTAAAAGGGCTTATTTCCTTAAAAGATTGAGAAAATACATAAAAGACATGCTCTACATATATAATATTTGTCGCAGATAAAACTGGAAGGCTGGAAAACCTCTAACTAGGCTCTCTCCATGCTCAAAATGCCTTAATACTGCTTCAAAACTCTGATTGTCTCTAGCACTAAAAGACTTGATTTTGCAAAAAGTCCGTCATAAAGTGATCAAATAAAAAAAAATGAGCTACAATTGGATCCATGATGCTCAAAAAACCCCATCTAGGTTCTTCTTGAGCTTAACAGGGTAAAAAATTGACAAGATATGCTTCTCCAAGCCAACCTCTGCTATATGTCCTTCAAGATGGCAAAACGTGATAATTTTCTTGCTAATTTTCACTTTACATAGTCTATCGAGTGACAAATTCACCCAGGACTCGCGTGCTTTCCACAAAAAAGGTGCAATCTGTTTCCTCATTAAATTTCACAATGATGCCTAAGCACCGAATTTTTTTCCCTGTCAGTAGTCACATGGTCTCCATGTGGCTAGGGGTTAGGCTAACTTCTCAGCCCCATCACGATAGCCCTGCATCACTCGCCTTCAGTTAAGTGGAATTCATCTGACTGAGGATTGGGCCTTATTTACTTATGGCCATTAGACTAAGCTCCCCGCTAGTGGTCATTTCTCAATCAATAGCACGAGGGGTTAGGGTTGAATCCTCGCTCACGTCATGGTAGCACACCATGGCTCGTGTGTGGTCATGTGAAGCCCCATATTCCCAGGGGTCTAGTTCCTAGACCCTGCTCTGATAACACCCTCGTTTCCATCCAGGGCTAACGCCCAACTCCTTATGCCCATATGCATTGACTGTAAACTTTATATTGAAATTCACTATTACCATAAACAATTTCCACTTGTGGCTTTGTGGTTGGGTGCCCAATTTGGAGATGGAAAGTTTCAAGTTTGACCCCAGCTAACCACATTTCACCTATACATATAATTTTTACCAATGAGAAGGTGCCACGTGGTGGCCTCTGATTGGGCCACATGGCAACCTCCAATTGGGCCACCAAAATAACCTCAGGCAATAGAATGATGCCAACTCGCCACTATCAGGACTGACACTTGACGAGCATTGATTAGCCCCTTGTACA